>JAJGRW010000015.1:0-60133 GCA_025461045.1 Carex parvula | reverse complement strand
CCACGAGCAACTCGAGTCGAACTCATAATATAGTACATAGTGCGACAATCTAATTTAATTCTAACAAAAAAAATATTACATAGTTTACCAAAATAATACACAATTAAAGACAGTACATAATGAGACAATGACCAATACATAATTAAAAATTATGAAAATACAAAATAGTACACAATTAAAAATTACCAAACAGATAAAGTCTAATAAAACAATACAAAGTATAATAAATTAACAAAACAAAAGAAATAATGCATAATTTATCAAATTACCAAATATTGTGAGAAACATGTATAAGGTTTGGGGACGAAAAAATTAGGAATATATGGATTAGGGTTTGGTGTGAGTCCAACCGAGTTGGAGGTAACTTGGATTCGACTCATAAATCAACCGAGTCAGTTAACTCGAGTCAGTTTTGACTCGAATCAGTTTCAACTCAAGTTATTAACGAGTTGAATCCGAATTGATTTCGAACTGAGTTTCGAGTCATGAACTTTTTGTGCACCCCTAGTCATGCCTCATCGTGCCTTGTTTTTTTGTTCTTAATTTTTAAAATTCAAAATAATCGATCTGAACCACTCAACATGATCTCCATACTAAAATGTGCTTGGACAAATTTTTTATTTTTATTTTTTGAAACTTTTTAACTATATTTTAGATAGGCACAAAATCACCGTTTTTGGATCATCCAGAAACACTGATTTTGTACATATCTAAAACATTAGCAAACAATTTCCAAAAAAAATAATATAAAATTTGGTCTCTAAGCACATTTAATATGAAGATCATATTTAGTGGTTCAGATTGACTGTCTGGACTTTGAAAATAGAGATAAAAAATGCGAGACATGATGAGGCACAAAAGACATGAGGCATTTGAAGTATGCTTTAGTATATGTGTAGGGTAAAAAAGTACCAAATGGTTTTGTGTTCTAATCATGCTCCACATTCTTATCTCTGTTTTCAAAGTCCGAACAATCGATCCGAACTGCTGAGCATGATCTCCATATTAAAATGTGCTTGAAGACCAAATTATATATTTTTTGAAACTTTTATACTATTTTTTTTTAGAGAGGTACAAAATAATTTTGTTTTTAGATGATTCTGAACCATCCAAAACAGTGATTATGCTAGTATAAATGTTTTCTACGAATTGTTGAAGCCGTGATACGTGAAGTTTCTAATGCTAAAGGTAGCATTTAGTGATTACACACAATATATGAGGTTTTCCTTTCATAAACGGGGGTGTGAGCAACTTCATTGGGGCCACTTTGGTAGCTTCTACCAAGCTTTCAAAAAAAAAAACTTAATTGCATTGAAATCAATCATTTTGCTTAAAGAACAACTAAGCACAAGAGATATTTCATCCAAGTTACTGTTAGTATATACATGTGCCTACGTACGAAGTACTTAAATTCGTTCACGGATGAATAATAATCTTTATTCAATTCATTACTTAGATTGAGACTATGAGAGAACACCCAATATTCAGAGGCATTTGTACTTACATAAACATGCATGTGACATGATGATTCCATTCATTTTAGTCAAATCTAAAATAAACAAGCTCAAATCTTGAGAATAAATCAGATCAAGATTCCTCCTAGGGTCTCTCAGAGACATGACATGGGGAAACTTGGCACATTAATTAGCTTTTTATTTATCAAGGTGGTCAAATGCTGCATCCTTCTAAATCGCTTCTCCAGATTTTTTGTGGCCTATTCATGCTTGCTTTTGAGTGTCGAATAAAGAGAACAAAATACAATTTGTTAAATTCTATCTTGAGCTGTGTAATATATACTGTGACTGTTCTCACCATCAGGTTTTTGTCTTTTGATAAATTTATGTATGTTTTAGGATATAAGGCAAATGCAACTAATATTATGACAACTGTCAAAAATTAGTAGTAGAAAAAATTATGTTTGCATTCTTATATATATTTTCATAAAGAGCTAATTATATATGGTTCATTTTGTACATATTTAATAAATCTCCCCATTTTTGTCAGTAGAATTAACGCACCAGAGAGCACATGCATGAGCAAGCTCCACAGAAGAACCAGCCCTTCTTGTTAAAAAAAGCCTAGAAAAGCATTATCTTTAGATTTAGTTTCACATTCCCATGAGTGTAAGTGTTGACATTGATTAATATATATATATATATACACTTATTATTATTATTCCTTTTCTTATGCATCGATGGCCGGGGACTAAATTTATCAAAGGAGAGCAAGGACAAAGCATCACTTCAAGGTTTCTAGTAGGTGCTTGGCTAGGGACCTGTTCCACCATTTAAAAACTACATAGCTATACCACAAACACCCAAAGTATAGACCTCCAATGTCATGTCATTAATTCTCTTGAAGACTATGTGCTCTTTGTGTTGAGCTTCTCTCTCCATTGGTTCTCAATTACTGTTGGAGTACTTATCAATAGTTCCTAACATGCAGGTTGCATCTCAGACACATTTACTATTTTATTAAATTTGGAGGATACAAGATTTATATCTAGTATCTTAAAATACAATTACATGTGACAATGTTATTATGTATATAATTAGATTCTTATACCATGTATTTTTTTGTGACTAGGTGTTATTGATATATATAATATAACAATTAATGTCCTCAAAGTACATTTGATTTTGAAATTATTGATTACTCAAGAATCAGGTTTTGGTATAATGATAAAAACACATGGCCTATGATGTGGAAGGTCATAGGTCGAAAACGGATGGAAGAAATCATTTGTTGTAATAGCATTAGTATTAGATTTGGAAAGCTATGACCTCCATCTCTATTTCAAAAAAAAAAAGAATCTTCTTATTACTCAAGAAATTATGTGCATTTTATGTGTTTCTTAAATTAGAATCCTTAGTTAAATTTTAGCTCAAAAATCAAGTATTTAAGATAAAATTTTTTAAACCTTTTGTTCGTATACTATAAATAGGCATTTGTACCACTATGAAATTATCTAAAACTCTAAACCTTTTGTTTGTACCACTATGCAATAGATTGAAATTTTGGTTGGATTTAGACTTGATTAGCATCAAATTGATGCAATTAGAATTCTTCTGGAGTAGTGAAGCTACTTTAAGATTTTTTAATTTGTATGTATCACAACTTGAGCGGTTATAGAAGCAACAATCTGATTGCCCCTGATCTAATTTACAAATCCAGGAGATCTCCATTGCCTGTCAAAAACGGAGAAAAATGAAGCGGTGGTAGTTTCCTATGCAGACAGCATTGTTTTCTTCCAAGCAAAAGGTATTGTCTTCTTCTCCGAAGAAACATCCACGCTGACCTCATGTATTTATTATTTCTAGGAACATATATATCACTCCTTGGATGGGTTAAGGGTATCATTTTTTAACATACCCGATCCGACAATTTTAGGGTCAATTTATACCTGATCCGTTTAAATTGATTCCCGGATAAATAAGTTTTATAAATATATATAAGTCACGAAACGTAAATGGGTTATGATCCTAGCTTCTATTCTTACTATTATCTAAATAGCTCCAGCAGTGCTACTTCACACGAAATATATATGTTGTCAAAAACTGATTTACTATTTGGTAGAATACTATAACTGCTATTTGATAGAAGAAGAAAGAGAAACGATATTTTCTATTGTTAATTTAGTTTCTGTTAATTACATAACAAGTATTATTTTATTAAAAAATTAGAGTCGAATATTCATCTTTTGAGGTAAAGATTTATATCCTAGTTATTTTTTTAAAATAAAATGAAGAACAAGCCCCCCCTTTCCAAGTAGGGATATAAAAAAATCACGACATGTGTTGTGACCATTAGCGTGACGTGCTATATTTTAAAATTTGGCACGACACGTCACGCGAAAGATCCGATCACAGCATGGCATGTGGTTACGCGAGTCATGTATAGTTAGGACTGTTAGATTTTTGAGATGGTGGTTTTTGAATAAACTAACTTAAATTATAAAAAAAATGTTAAACGTGACCCATAACTATCTTTTCAAAATTTGATCACGGCACAACACAACACACGTATAAACCAAACTTAGTCACAACACGTGACCCAAACCACAGCGTAACTAGTCACGACACGGCACGGCACGTCATGTATTTAAAAGGCCAAGATCCGTTCCATTAACATGAAACCATAAAATCAGTTTTATGCCAAAGCATAGTACTTTAGCCTGGAACAAAAACATCCAAACACTAGAGAGAAAACATAACAACAACCAAGCAACTACAGAGTAAACATAGTAACCAAACTATATATCAAGCTTGATATGAATCTAAACCCAAAAGTAAACTAAAGTAGCAACAACTAAGCCACACAACATGAGGCTAAGGATATAGTCTAAATACAAAAATGGTCCTTGAGCAATCTTCACTGTTGACTTAGAAACTCTGGTGCTTGATACACTACAACATCCATAGGCATGTACTAGCTAGTCTAGGTTGATATATAGGCATCCTCAATGACTGACATCCAATCTTCAACCACCTTTGCATTTGTTTCTTCGATATTACCTGACCAATAGCAAAGAATAGACTTAACTAGAAATATAATTGATCTAGCTGATTTAATGGAGCAGTTATTACAACACAGTACTAAAAAGAATCATTGTTGCTCTACTGAAAGTAATTGCAAAGCAAATTGTATAATAACAAATATGTATACTATATAATAACTGAATTTGTACATTTATAACCGAGTGTTCGTCATAAAGAATTCAAATAATGGTTTGAATTAATGTTCGAGATAGCAATTAAAAGCTAACGTCTGGACTTAGTAGAAATACATGATAGCTGCCAATAATTATATTTAAATAAAATAAACTAAAATATATGTATTATGTAAGAACCATGTATATATGCATTATATGGTAGATGAAAAACTTTATTAGATATATGAGTTCAGCTAATGTTATACCGTTATAATTTCAGGCTAAATTATAAGGAGTTAGTTTTTGCGATTTCAAAATCCGATCAGTCGATCTGAACCGCTCAACATGATCTCCATATTAAAATGTGCTTGGAGATCAAATTTTATATTTGGAATATTTTTACTATTTTTGTAGATAGGTACAAAATCACTGTTTTCAAATAATTTTGGACCATCCAAAATTGGGATTTTGTACCTATTTATAAAAATAGTAAAAAAATTTCAAAAAAATATAAAATTTGGTCTCCATGAACATTTTAATATGGAGATCATGTTCAGCGGTTCAGATCAACTGTTCAGATTTTAAAATCGCAAATACTGACTCGTTATAACTTAAGACTGAAATTATAACGTTATGACATTAAGTGGACTCTAGATATATCTAAGAGATAAAATTATTATAAAGGATAGTTATCCGATCTGAAAATATTTTCGTGCCTTCTATGATCATATGGAGAATGAAACAAGAACGTAATGCTTGAACAACGCTTGAAGAAAATTGCAAAAATCTTTGTATATATATCTTGAATTGCTTCATAGCTTGTAAATTAATTAATTAATTAATCATTGGATGTTAATTTGAAATTCTTTTTAACTGTGTTTGTCTCGAATATTAGTAAAAACAATACTGTTTTGAACAAGATGAATGCTTAGATTTGATATTTAAGTTTCAAATATGAAAATATGAAAATAAAAATAAAAATTAAATTATAGTATTGTGTAACTTAAAAAATAATAATATTTAAATCACCCTCATCTAAATTATATATTTTGACTAGATTGAGAACGTTTAGCTGCGCCACTAGTGGAGCCAGTACTCTTTGTAATATAATTGTAACAAGCAATTACACAAGGAGAGTACTGTTTCTGTTTGGTCCTAATCAATGAATGCAGTATGCAGGGGTACAAAGTATTTAATCTAAGTGGAGCCCTTTATTATTTGTTAATATATTATTGGTTCTCATTTCCCATGCTCTTCATGACTTCATCAGCTTTGGGTGTACAGTACAGTGTCTATCAATCAATTTACCATGTCTCATATAAATAGATTTATTAGCCTATTAGCAATTTACTATTAATAAAAGGATAGAATGTACTGGAAATTGTTTTTGGATGGTTCCGAAACATTGATATTGTATCAATCTAAACAAATAATAAGAAATTTTAAAAATATAAAATTTGATCTCCAAGTACATTTTAATATAAATATTATGTTGATTAGTTTGAATTGACTGTTTGAACTTTGAAATAAAGTTAAAACATATGAGACACAACGTGCCATTTGAACCCTCCTTGTATAAATAGATTATGAGCCTATTAATTGACAATTAATTAGTAAGGTTAGAAATGAGGTTTATATAATTTCTTGAACTTAAATAAAAAAAGGATATGGAACTATACGAACAATCATGTCTCACTATCAAAAATAAGTTTGAAATGGACATTGAAAGGCACCCAAGCAAAGTGGTATATTGTTTGCCATTATAAATGGGAGAAGGAGGCTTTTCAGACTTTCTATTCCAACCGTATTTGCTTTGAAAAGAGAAGGAATATAAAAGAAGAAAGAGAAAGTGACCCAAACAAAAAAGGGGGATTGTGATCTGAAAGTGCCAAATTCCAAAAGCCTACACCCGTTTTGTCATGTCATCAAAACAATTAATATGCCTTGCTGATTTATTAATTTTAGATTGTATTTCTGTGATATGGTATTGGTAGTTTGACCCAAGCATCCCACTAATTTAGGTAACTTGTTGACCGTACACAATGGACCGGCGTATTCCTTACCCACCTAATTCATGAAAATGTAAAGTCCTGTCCACTTGTTCAGATAAGTGTATGCACATGACATGTGATCTTACATCTTAGTCTCTGAGAGGTGTCAAATCATACAATCTGGACCCGATCTATGGATTTTAATCGTACCCAATATTGACCCGGTCTATGGCTAATATACAAACGTTTGTTCGATTTTTAAAGTCCAAACAGTCGATCCAAACCGTTAGATATTTAATCTATATTCAAATGTGCTTGGAGACCAAATTTTACATTTTTTGAAATTTTTTTACTATTTATTTAGCTGGTTTGAAAACCGTTGTTTTTATTAAATTTCTGCAGCATTGAAAAACAGCGGTTTTCAAACCAGCTTAATAAATAGTAAAAAAATTTCAAAAAATGTAAAATTTGGTCTCCAAGCACATTTTAATATAGATTAAATATCTAACGATTTGGATCGACTGTTTGGACTTTGAAAATCGGAGAACCGAATCGTTTGTTCCTGAGTCCAGGAACAAACGTTTGTATATTAGCCATCCTCTCTCTCTCTCTCTCTATATATATATATATATAGAATCTGGCTAATATGCTACGCATAGTATAGAGGGCTTCCGTGCTACGGCTCAATATTTGAGTTTTCAAAATCAAAACGGTCGATCTGAACCGTTCAACATAGATCTCCATATGAATATGTACTTGCAAACTAAATTTATATTTTTTAGAATTTTTTTACTATTTATTAAGCCACTTTGAAAATCGCTGATCCAATGGTCCAGAAGATTTTACTATTGTGTACAAATTACTGTTTTTTCAAAGTGGCTTAATAAATAGTAAAAGAATTCTAAAAAATGTAAAATTTGGTTTGCAAGTACATATTCATATGGAGATCATGTTGAACGGTTCGGATCGACCGTTTTGATTTTGAAAACTCAAATATTGAGCCGTAGCACGGAGGCCTCTATGCTACGCATAGCACCGTAGACACTTCCTATATATAGAGTATGGCTAATGTGCTTCCTCTAGAACTTCGGCCTCGTGCTTCCGGGGGCATATCTTAGTGTTTGATGTTCAAACAACAAATTCAAACCGTTAGATGTTCAATCTATATTAAAATGTACTTGGAGACCAAATTTTACATTTTTTGAAATTTTTTTACTATTTATTAAGCCACTTTGAAAATTCCAGATCCGGGTGAACAGTAAAAATAGTCTGGACCATATGATCTGGAATTTTCAAAGTGGCTTAATAAATAGTAAAAAAATTTCAAAAAATGTAAAATTTGGTCTCCAAGTACATTTTAATATAGATTGAACATTTAACGGTTTGAATTTGTTGTTTGAACATCAAACACTAAGATATGCCCCCGGAAGCACGAGGTCGAAGTTCTAGAGGAAGCACATTAGCCATACTCTATATATATATATATATATACATATATAGAGGAGGGTTCAAATGCCTCCATTTTTTGTCTCCACCATGCCTCCATTTTTAAAAACATTAATAAATCTAAATCTAAAACTTAAACGTCAAAATAAAATTGTTAGATGTGATCTATGTTATTTTCTCTATGTGCTCATATAAAAAAAATATCACATTTCGATTTTGTTTTTATGTTAATCAATGTTTGAAAAATCAACGTCTACAAATTATCCACATTAGTACGTTTTTACAAGCTCTTGACGACAATCAAAATAAAGTTGAAATGTCACAATTTTTTACACGTGCATAGATAAAATGATGTAGATCATATCCAACGGTTTTATTTTGACTTTTAAGTTTTAAATTTTGGATTATTGAAGTTCTTCAAAATGGAGGCAAGATGGAGACACAAAAAATGGAGGCATTTGAACCCTCCTCATATATATATATATATGAGGTTGGCTACTCTATTTATATAAGCATATGATAAAATTCTAAAAAACTGTTTCAATATGCTATAAAATTCCAAAAAAACTCTTTCAATATGCTATAAAAAACTACTATTTTTTTAGAATTTTTAAAAAAATGTTTCAATATGCTATAAAAATTCTAAAAAATAATAAAAAATCCTCAAAAATAGTGATTTTGAAAAATTCTTAACAAATAGTAAAAAATTTCCAAAAAATGTAAAATTTGGTCTCCAAGCACATTTTAATATGGAGAACATGTTGAACGCTTCAGATCGACTATTTAGACTTTGAAAATGCAAAAATGACTTATAAGCATATGCCCTCATATGCTTATATAAGTAGAGTAGTCAACCTATATATATATAGGTTGGCTAATATCAAACGTTTGTTCCAGAGTAGTGGTGCAACCAATTGGTTTTCTGATTTTCAAAGTCCAAATGGTCGATCCAAACCGTTAGATGTGATCTTTATATTAAAATGTGCTTGGAGATCAAATTTTACATTTTTTACAATTTTTTTACTGTTTATTAAATCAGTTTTAAAATCACTGATTTTAATAAACAGTGAAACATTTCTGGATCATTGAAAACAACGATTTTAAAACTGACTTATTAAATAGTAAAAGTTTTCCAAAAGATATAAAATTTGGTCTCCAAGCACATTTTAATATAGATTGAATGTTGAACGGTTTGGATCGACTGTTTGGACTTTGAAAATGTAAAAACCAAAGCATTTGTTCCATGACCTAAGAACAAACGTTTTGATATTAACCACTCAATATATATATGAGATAGACTATGGTGTGTTGTGAAGTAAAACAACTTCACGCCATATTTTCATTTTGAAAATCCAAATAATTGATCCGAACCGCTCAACATGTTCTCTATATTGAAATGTGCTTGGAGACTAAATTTTACATTTTTTGGAATTTTTTTACTATTTATTAAGCCACTTTGAAAATTGCTGATCATATGGTCCAGAATTTTGTTGCACTGTTTTTACTGTTCACCAAGATCAGCAATTTTCAAAGTGGCTTAATAAATAGTAAAAAAATTCCAAAAAATATAAAATTTGGTCTCCAAGCAGATTTTAATATAGATTGAACATCTAGCGGTTTGGATCGACTGTTTGGACTTTGAAAATCCAAAAACGACTTGGTTGCACGAGGGCCTTGGTGCAAACGTTTTGCTATTAGCCACTATATATATATAGGCAAATTACTTGCACCTTACAATAATTTTTTATGTATAGAAAATTTTCAAAAACAAGAGAGAAAAAAGGCATCGCTGAATCTTCATGCATAAGCACAGAGAATTTGAATATATCCTTTTTTTTTCTGAATAAAAAATATATAATTTGAATCGGTAGAATTTCTATCGATTCTTCTAATATTCATAAAATATCAACAATACTCTTTCAGTTTAAAATTATATAATTTTAATCGGTAGAATTTCTAACGATTCTTCTATCCATAAAACATCAGCAATACTCTTTCAATTTCTCTCTTCTTTATTATATTTTCTATAGATACAAAATTCTCCTACATAAATCCCGCTTTGATGATAATAATATATTTCTTCTGTATGGAAATTTCAGATAAAAAAATTGTAACAGACTGAATCAGATCTTTAATTAATAACACATTTGTAACATCTTTAATTTTTAGTCAACACGAGACCTGTGATCACCTAATGCGAACATGCCCCTACACAAGAAATATTTGGATGGGACTATGTGCACAACTGAATCTTCCTAGAATGAGGGGCAACGATTACTCAGAGATTTGGGGGGATGGTCGGAAACATTTGACAGGACAAAGCAAACACCGATGGGACGTGGCATGGGCGGCAGGCTCGTGGGCAATATGGAAAGAACGGAATAGAAGGATATTCACCTAGAAGGGGAAAGCAGAGCATATTTTAATTAATGAAGTATCAATTGATGTACATAACTGGTTGTTATTTAGTTAGATGTAATAGTGAAAGGGGTGGCCTAAACATAATAGGAGCCTTCTTAATTTTACTAGCGGAACTCTTTAATATCTAAGAGGATATAGTAGATTGTTAAATAGTTACAATGATCAGTTGATCCGAGTAGCTCTCCTGTAAATACTTTTCTATCTCAATAGCTATAAAAATTCTAAAAAATAATAAAAAAAATTCTCAAAAATAGTGATTTTGAAAAATTCTAAACAAATAGTAAAAAAATTCCAAAAAATGTAAAATTTGGTCTCTAAGCACATTTTAATATGGAGAACATGTTGAACGACGCTTCTGATTGACTATTTAGACTTTGAAAATGCAAAAATGACTTATAAGCATATGCCCTCATATGTTTATATAAGTAGAGTAGTCAACCTATATATATATATATATATATAGGTTGGCTAATATCAAAGCGTTTGTTCCAGAGCAGTGGTGCAACCAATTGGTTTTCTGATTTTCAAAGTCCAAATGGTTGATCCAAATCGTTAGATGTGATCTCTATATTAAAATGTGCTTGGAGATCAAATTTTACATTTTTTACAATTTTTTTACTATTTATTAAATCAGTTTTAAAATTCACTGATTTTAATAAACAGTGAAAAATTTCCGGATCATTGAAAACAACGATTTTAAAACTGACTAATTAAATAGTAAAAGTTTTCCAAAAAATATAAAATTTGGTCTCCAAGCACATTTTAATATAGATTGAATGTTGAACGGTTTGGATCGACTGTTTGGACTTTGAAAATATAAAAACCAAAGCATTTTTGTTCCATGACCTAATTAAGAACAAACGTTTTGATATTAACCACTCAATATATATATATAGGATAGGCAAAATTACTTGCACCTTATAATAATTTTTTATGTATAGAAATTTTCAAAAACAAGAGAGAAAAAAGGCATCGCTGAATTTTCATGCATAAGCACAGAGCATTTGAATATATCCTTTTTTTTCTGAAAAAATATATAATTTGAATCGGTAGAATTTCTATCGATTCTTCTAATATTCATAAAACATCAACAATACTCTTTCAGTTTAAAGTTATATAATTTAATTGGTAAAATTTCTAATGATTCTTCTATCCATAAAACATCAGCAATACTCTTTTAATTTCTCTCTTCTTTTTTAATATTTTCTATAGATACAAAATTCTCCTACATAAATCCCGCTTTGATGATAATAATATATTTCTTCTGTATGGAAATTTCAAATAAAAAAAATTGTAACAGACTGAATCAGATCTTTAATTAATAACACATTTGTAACATATATATGAAATGAGAACCTCGAACTTTAAATAAGACAATTTATGTTTGATCAAAACTTAATTAATCTCCATTGTATAGTGCAAATTAATTAAATCCTATTGATCAAAATTTATGTTTGATATGCACTAGTTGCGCCGATATCTTATACCGTTAAAACGCTAACAATGATTTTAGGTAATAAAGATGCAAGTCTACATGTAAACTGTTCGACTGGAATTTATGATTGATTACTCACCAGGCATGAACATATCACTTCATCCCATATAGTTATCACAAAAATGCGAAATTAGAGATCAATTCCTAGATATCATTAATACGAGTAGACTAGCTATAGGATATTCTTAAGCTCACTAAGGATTTGTCGAACTTAACTCTAAACCTATATATCAAATTGACTTCAAAACGATAAATCGAAACTGTTAAAATTGATATGCTTCATGATTAACTTGTTTAATGCAAAATTATAAATTAATTTAGTATAAAGTCATGTAATTTAAAAAATGATGAAAAATAAATATATTAAAATAAACTTATAAACTTACTTTTTTTATCACTCGACTTTAAACTAAATTAATTAGGAAATTTATAAATTTTGTATTTAAATGTATCACGTAAAGATTTCAACAGTTTAAATTCATCATTCAAAGTTAATCCAATATATTTTAAAATTAATACTCCTGTTTAAATTTATTCTTCACGATTGGCCAGAACTACTTCTAGATGTAACTGGAAGCATCTAATTAATTAACATATCACCTTATGTTGTTGAGATAGAGAGAGATCGAGCAAGCAAGCAAAAGAAGGGCTTTATCTTTACCTTCCGTTACATTTAGACAAAAATAAAAATGAATAAAAGCAAGTAGTTAAAGCAACAAGGGTGGTTGGAAAGTCACTAAAATTGTGCTCTAGAACTAGCGATTAACAGAGGGGTAATAATTACACAAAAGGTGGTGGTCGTGCAGAGTATTAATTAACAGGGGTAAGAAACATGTAATGATTTATTGTAAATTTATTTTTGAATGTGTATCACATTTATTAACAATTTATATATTTTTTTATAATCGTACTTCCAGACTAAAGAAGGCCTGATATGCATCAGAATCGATGACACAAAAATATATATTCTAATTAATACTACCGCCTGATATGCATAATAATAATGATTTACGCTTTGAAAAAAAAATTATATAATCAATAAAATTAATAGAGGGATCACTTGACAAGGTTTTTTTTTTTGACAATTTTGAAATTGAAAATTGAACTTGTAGGTATATATGTTATTGATATACAGAGAGACTAACAATCAAATTTCATGCAATTTTAATTTTATTTAATTACACATCAAAGATTGTTAATCTGGACCGTTGAATTTCAAATCACTTTCATGTATGGTGAAACATACACCGTATGTCATTATTTTGTTTTATAGACATCATATATCATATGTGGATAATATATATAATGCTTATTATGCGGATATTAAGATTTTATTTTGTAAAAATTGCCAAAATTATTAAAACAAAGAATTCAAGTGACCCCTATAACTTATATACTTGTGCGAGATATGACAAAATAAAACAAATACAAATGAATGAATTAATTAAATCCAATTTAAAATTTTCGTTTCTTCCTAAGCACGCTAAATTTTTTCTAATGCAAACTAGCAAGAAAAAAAAAAGATAATGTATATATATTTATGCATATTGCGAGACACTAAACACTACATATTATAAAAAACATATTATAAAAAAAACCTAAAAACTTCTATCATTTTAATATTCTATATTCAAATTATTTACCGTACATCATAAATTTCAACATTATTATTACTGATCTATTCTACAAAAGACAAACAATTTCTAATAATCAAAGAAAATTACGTTCCAATCTAAAAATGTATCCAACCTTAAATTATTACATCGAACTGCATAATATAAAAAGAATCAAAATCTAACCTTGCACGTGGATGAGAATGACTAAAAAAATTAGCGTTTCGTTGATTCCAAGCACTATATTCTCAAGGATCTTATAGTAAGATTTTTTTTTTTTTTTGGATTAAGAGTTTTAGCAAGAAAAAAAGGGGGAAAATCTTGCGTAAATTGAAAGCCAATAATAATAGAACAAAAATACGGCCCTTTTCTACTTGGAAAAATATGCTACATAAAGTCCTTTTTCTACTTTTAATTAAGTTTTTACAATTTTATTTTGCAAAATATTTTTGTGATTTTCCAATGTAAAATTCATCCACCTAATTACTTTAATAGATAAAAAAAACATCAAAACATACATAACAATTAACGAGTCTAGAATAGAAAAATTAGTTCACTCCTTTTGCTATTCAACAAATTAAGTTTTTCGCTGATTACATATTTGAATATTTGATGTGAATTTTAATAAATTACTGGGTAGCCCTGTAAATATCAACAACTAACAAAGTAACAAGCCTCTCTTCAGGTAAATTATGATATTAATAATTTACCGGGTAGTCCTGAAATTAATTATCCCATAAAAAAAAAAAAAAAACAAGCCTCCCCTCCCTATTCCCGTTTGCCATTTTTCTTTCTCTGAGAGATTATACATTTATTATATCTCTACAAAAACACAGAGCAGTTATTTTAATTAACCACATTCATGTCTTGTCCGGTTGTCCCCCCATTCTTAGCTAGAGTCTAGTTATTACTTGTACAAATACAAACAACTCGCATTACTACAACTATACATGAAGTCAGGCATCTCTTTCAGTCACTCAGACTCAGTATCCATTTATTCCCCAGTCTCCACAACACTTGCACATCCTACCCACCTCTCCCTTCTCCTCTCAGTCTCTCACCACCACATCTGCGTTCTCTTCTCTCGCTCCTCATAATCTCACCTCCTCACTTCAACAGTATACCTAGCTAGCTAGTTACCTACCATTAGAGACGAAATTCAACTCATAGAGAGATCGAGAGAGAGAGAGAGAGAGAGAGAGCTAATAAATTAAACAATGGAGCTCTTTCCTCCTCAACCGGATTTAACACTCCAGATCAGCCCTCCGAGCATAGATCAAGAAGAAAACATAAATCTCAGGTTTTGGAGAAAAACCCTAGACAACAGCACCGCTAATTCACCCTCCTTTTCCTCCTCCATGAACAAAAACAAACAAACAAACGGCTTTGATCTCTCCCTCTCCAACCCCTCGCAGTACGCTAGTACAACAAATAATAACCTCCACCTCCATTTCCACCACCACCACAATGCATCTCTACTGCACCATCAAGACAACATCGCCATGCTCAGGCCTATAAAAGGAATTCCGATTTATCAACACGCGCCTAATTTACCGACTAATTACTACCCCTTTCCTTTTGCTCCTTCACATCCACAACTTTGCGACAGTACACCAAACCCGACCAATTGCTTCGTGCCTTTTGGAGCGGGCCCCGGACCGGCGACAAAATCGAGGTTCATGGCCAGATTTCCACCCAAGCGCAGTGTACGGGCGCCAAGGATGAGGTGGACGACTACGCTTCATGCACGATTTGTGCATGCGGTTGAGCTCTTGGGAGGCC
Organism: Carex parvula; assembly: GCA_025461045.1. Taxonomy (NCBI): domain Eukaryota; kingdom Viridiplantae; phylum Streptophyta; class Magnoliopsida; order Poales; family Cyperaceae; genus Carex; species Carex parvula. The sequence continues at coordinate 44,734 of JAJGRW010000015.1, read as the reverse complement.
ATGAGAGTATGTTTGTAGCTTTCTTTCTCTTCCTCCTTTGTTACGCTAGCTACTTCTATTCTTTTAATTGATGGCTTTATATATTGATATTGTTGTTTTACTTGCGATTTCCTAATTTTCTTCTCCTCTTTTGAAACAAAAGGTTTGTTTTTTCTTTTGAATTGAATAAACGGGAGCCAAGTTTCTTCCATTATCTTCTCAATTTGAAATGTTACTTTTTGTTAAAATTAGATTGTGATCTAGCAGATATCATATATAAACCACTACACACCTTGATAATTTTTTGCTTTCCATCAATTGAAACTTGAAAGTACTCAACGGTACAATATTTCTATCGAAGAGTATTAAATTATTTATTCAAGGCATCTAGCTAGGAGCATGGTTTTACTTTATGAGATACTATCCGCAGATGTTTTGATTTAGGCTCTATATTTATTATGGATTGTGTAGTAAGCTATGTTGTGTCCTATTTTGATATTTTTTCCTAAATAAATTATTTAATGAACTATGCATAAGTGTGCAGTCATCACTTGTAATTTATGTTACAGTTCTATTTTCTCTGAAGGTGTTCTCTCTTGTTTTTGTTTTTGTTTTGTTTTCTTTTAAAACTTTACCTTGGTCCGTTCTCCCTTTGTTATAAGAGATCCAAGGAGATCATCTTTGCAATTTTCTTTGAACACTAATTTAGAAATAGAGCCAATACAGTTTAATTAGTCCGTACTCTTATTAAGCAAATGAGATTTAATTAGGTTGATAAGCATTCGTTAAACTTAAAGTGTGAGCAGTTATGCTTTATTGTTTTGGGATCTTGTGAAAGTAATATTTGTTTCTATTTGTCTTGATTTGATTTCAACCCAGGAGCCACACCAAAATCTGTTCTTGAGCTAATGGATGTGAAGGATCTCACACTGGCCCATGTGAAATCTCATTTACAGGTAATTCAGTAAACAAATTCCAAAATATATTAAAAGAGTATATAAGAAATGGGGCCTCAAGTGGGCATCTCATAATTGTTTGTTTCTCTTTAGATGCTAGCTTGTTTCTTTTTTCTGTTTATAGTTGGTTTAGTCATTTCTGGAACAAAACAATCAATCCATGCTTGTAGAAGAGAACTTCTCTAGTTTCCTTGATATAACTTTGCTTTTCTCTCTCTATGTCCTCTGTCATCACTCATTCATGGCGTGTATTAGCACAACTGCACACATAACAAAAGAAGTATGCTTGTACAATCAAAGAAGTATGCTTGCAACAGCTTTTTGACCAGAGAAGCAGAAAGCTTCCTTCTATAAAACAAAAGTTGAAAAGATACTCTGTGGTGCCTAATATTCAATTTCTGTACAACTACAAAGTGCAATTATGTCAGACACTTATCCTAAGAAAAAAACCATTGAAAATTTACGTTTTATGGATTTGCATATTGGTGAAAAGAAAACGTTATGAACAATAATGATTTTTCCATCAGCAGATTTTTTGATAAAATTTTCCATACAGCAGATAGTAATGCAATTTAATTACTTGATGAGACTTAAAGCCAACTACAACTAGCTAGAAGTCTAGAACTTGATTGAAGACAGTAACTAGAACCTTATTCCATACATAATACTTATCTTAGCAAATACCAATGGAATATCCTAATAGTAACATTTGTTTGCATTATTTCACTTGTTGTAGATGTATCGCACTGTGAAGAATACTGATAAGCCGACACTATCTTCAGGTAAATTACATGTCCTACTCCAAGAAAAGTCAATCATATGTTTTTGTGTCATGGTTAGTTAATTTCGTGAGCCTAAAATTTATGTGTTTCTGTGGCAAGGCGATGGATTTGAAAATGGGTCATCTGGAGAGATTTCTGATGACAGTTTGGTTGATTCGCGCTTTCATTCTGATCAGAGAACGGCGATTAACATTCCGAGTGTTACTAGCAATGGCGCTCTATGGAGCAATTCCTCAAGGTACATATCTATCATATTTAAAATTTGAATTATGTAATTATCTTAAAAAAAAATTGAATTATGTTTCTCTTTTGCCCTGAATATTTATTCTACTTGAGACAAGCAGGTCTTTGTTATTAATTTCTCGTTTCATATCAATGGAATTATTAGTAGACATTTAAAGCCACTAATCTCAAAAAAAAAAAAAAATCTCGTTTCATTGTTTGTTAAATTTATTGATTTCTAAAACTAAACTTGAGAAGAGAAGAAAATTGATATTCATACTTGTACTACTTGGATGGATGGTTCCATTACTTCTGTTTGCATTTACCTAGGATTCTAATCACCGAAGATTAACTATATTAAAAGAGAAGCAACATCAAGCCTTCTATTCTCATGACCAACATATAGAAAAGATAAAAAGTGAGATATCTTTGACCAATACATATATTTATATTTCCAAGAAGCCGATGATATAGTATGCACAGAGTTGATCAAAGAAAACAAAGAGAGACGTGTTAAAAAAAAAAAGAGAGAGAGAGAGAGAGTCTGCACAGACGTTAGGTTAGAGTCTATCTCAAAAGCTGTGCGCCATTTCCTAGGTCCACTGCCTTGTCACATTCATTCATGGTCCATCTCTCTCTCTCTCTCTGCCATCAATCTCCATGCAATTACTCACAAAAAGGAGAAGAGACCTTGGCTTTGTTCCAGTTGCGTTGTGCAGGTTGAAACACTGAAAATATATGATGGTTCAATGATACTTTTGAGTATTTTAATGCAAAGTTGCAAACATTAAAAAGGATTTTGACAAAAGCGGCAATCTCTGGCAGAGGGAACGTCTTTTGCGTTTTACATGAAAAAGGCTCTCCTAGCTTCTCCCTCACACTTCAATCAAATTCCTTTCCTTTTGTAATGGATGTAAAAGGTTAAAAGCAATATATAGCAAATCATTTTAGTCTTGTCATCATATATCATGTCCTGATGTCCTGAACAAAAGCATAAAACAACGCACTAATGCTTTTCAATTTTGTATATATATCCAATGTAAAAAGTTAAAAGATGGATATTTTTATGTTTATTTTTGTCTGAAATGTGATGTACCAATGAAATACAATAAGATAATATATTAATGCAGAAATAAAAGGTTAGTCGTTTGCTTATTGAATTTGTTATTGTTTCTCTTCTCTAATTTTACAGTAGGGCACGCTGGTGTAATGATTCGGCAAATGAGCCCCTTATTTCAAACACAGAAACATACAAGGTAACTGTTTTTTTCTTCTTTTTCTATGACTTACATTATTTGAAGGACCTTTTCATTCATTTTAAGTTGTTATTTTCTCTTGGTGTGAATGGCTACGCAGGAAATGGTATCCAAAAGCATGGAAAAATCAGATATGAATTCGTCGTGCCTGTCCGAATTATCGAGTCCTGCGATCAAACCTAATCTTGAATTCACTTTAGGAAGGTCGCCTTGATATAGTTGATATACTTAATCTATCCATAATTAGTTAGTTAGAAATCAGAGACTAAGAATAACCATTTAATGGTGTGATGATATATAGAAAGCATCACCACTAGTCCACTAGGGCATGCAATGCAAGCTGATATGTTGAAGATTATGATGAATTTATGGATATTTTGTAGAAAGAAAGATTGATGCCGTAGACATGGAGATATTCTTTTTGAAAGCGCTTTAAAGTATTACTTCTTCTTGTTCAAAGAGTTGATTAAACGAGAAGAGGGGATAATTTCTTTCTTTTTCTTTTGTTTGCTTTACTGATATAAAGCACAAAAGGTGAAAGTTCATTGTCTCTTGCACGTGTTGTGCTTTGCTCCAAAGCTTCTTGAAAACTAAAAGAAAGGGATGAATTTGTTAAATTTTGAAATCTAAAAAACAGAGAACTTTTGTAAAGAAAACTAGCACAGTTATTTATCGCCATTTCCTTAACATAACCTAGTTATTAAGCTGTATTAAACGATAATGCTTCTATTTAAATAAAAAGGACGACTCCTAATTTTGTTTAGATACTTTTGCATCATATATATGATATTATTTTATTAAGTACCTTACTATTTGGCATCAATTCAACTCCAATTTGGCAATAATTTTAACGTCCGAGTTGTTGACTTGTCAATTGCTATGACTGGAAAGCAAAGGCTATTATATTTCACTTCTTTTGTGGTAATTAAAAACCGAGAAACTTTAAAATCAAGCAGACATTCGAAAACGAATTTTGGATAGCTCTTGCACCTCATCCTAATAGTAACATATCTCCATTTCTCACATTTCTATGGAGATGCTTAATTCCAAATCAGTTTTCAATTTGTGGTGAAAGGGCTCATGATTGTGACTCCATTTATACTGTCGTTAGTTACACACTAAAATGAGAGAATTTCTTTAGCTAAGCAGAAGCATGTTTGCAGTGTTTTTGATTAGGTGGTTTTGAATGACAGAAAGTGATTTAACTTGTTTTAGATTATACGAAATATATTTTGTGCATAATGAAATTGTCGAATTTTAACTTTCATTTTTTATATTTTTCATTTTACTTTTTGTAAAACGTTATTTTGTTTAAGAAAAAAGTACAAGAAGTTGACAATCATCAACTGGCCTTTAATTTTTTTTTTTTTTTATGGTTACTGGCCTTTAAAATCACCAACTGGCCTTTAAGAAAATGAACTCGCAATTATTAAATAACACGTTAGTAAGGTTATCTTAAAAACAAATACATGTTGATTATTTGACCATTTTTTATATTTTTTTTTGTAAGATCAGTAATCATTAATCAACAAAAGATTGATCAAGGTTCTATAATTACATGAACCCAGCTGATATAACTTGTCTAAGACATGTATAGATATGCATAAAAATCTACAATATATACATGTACGAACCACGTAAACAGGACTTTGTAATATTTATTTATATTTAATATTATTTATTATCATATAAAATTTTGTTATTGGGACATTTACTTGACAGAAGTGTCGGTGGTCCTTAGTCAGAGTTGGGGTTATATTTATACGCCCATAAATCAACCCATACATCCATCACACACGTAGTCACGTGTCAGGAGAGAGAGAGAATGGCTATTTCATATTTGCACCTGCATTGCATGGACTTCTACCTTTTAATGCAATTATTGCTACCTTTTGAATTGATTCTGCTAGCTGCAGCTCTATGCTTTTTCTTCCTATATTTGACTTGCTTTGTTTTATCTCTCAAAACTGCACGTACAAAGCGCATTTTGTGTGTTTTCATATGCGTCCTTAAATTTGCTCCACAAATAATTAAATGGTGGTTCTTTTTTTATTTTCCAGAAACATCAATTGAAGTTCAACGGACAAATGATTATGTGGCATTAAACGTAATAATTTCCATAAAAATCAATTGAAGCCACACACTTCTGTGATTTGATTTCAATCTACAAATATAATTCGTCAAAGAGAAGTTGCCTTGTAAAATATTGCCCAAGCTTTTCTTCTCCTTTCATTTCTGTGAGCAATAGTGTTGAGTAAAAAAAAAAAAAAGAACATTTTTTTGAGATATTATAAGTAAAAGTCTACCAAGTTTTTCAACAGAAATAGAGATAAATGAACCTAAGGTCACTAAGTACGTACTTTCAGATCCTTATATATTCTTTCTTATCCAAACTTAATTTATTCAATCAATAAAAATTAATTTAAAAATCATCCCGAAGGAACTCTTTCTATATATTCATATAATTTAAATTTTCGTAAATTAAAACTGTTATTTCAATCACAATGTAAGTAATGGTGTTGAATTGTCAATTTAGCCAAACATAATAAAGAGAATCATATATTTTGTGATCTGTTATTGGAACTTTTTTATTTTGTAATTTTTGAGCAATAAGTTTGTTTTGTATATCAATGAGATATTGTCGAGTTTGGATCAAAAGGCAGAATAGTCGGATTAGCAGCTAATAGAAAGTTGACCCAAAATTTTGTTGGAATAGCGGAATAGCCGCTAATCCAAGAGAGAAGTTACATTGAGAAACATGTTCAAATATGGAAGAAATCCGGGTTAGTGCTAACCCAAAAATAGCATTATTTTGTCCCTCAAGAATAGTGAAGAAAGGATTCAAACTTCACTTTTTCGTAAATTTTAGCCAGTGTTGGTTATCTAACTTTGCGTCCTCTTACAAGAAAATCATTTCATTAAATAACTATACTAAACTTAATTCTCATTTTACTTTTTTATTTTTTTTGATTTGACAGAAATATTTTTATACTTTTTCATAAATATTAGCCGGTGTTAGTTACCTAACTTGCGGCCTCTTACGAGAAAATTATTTTATTAAATAATATACTAAACCTAATTCTTATTTTGCTTTTTTATATTTTTTGGTATGACAGGAATCTTTTTATGCATTCTCTTTATACACTTGCTTGTTGCTAGCAAGCCATTTAATTAGACGGTCAAGTTTTTTTTTTAACAAATTAATTACACCTGCTTGGTGTAAAGTTAAGGGAGAAACCGAATTTTTTTTAGTTACCACATCAAAACTTGGGAATTAAACAATCACCACTCAAAACGTTAGATTTCAAAACATACCACCCACGCTTCCTGGGGGCGTGCACCAAACCTGACTGGTGTGCCAGCTGGGGAAGCGCACCAGTTTGGTGCCCCAGCTGGGGGTGCGCACCAATTTGTCTTTTCTATTTTTCTTCTTTCTCAAAGCCATTATTCCCAAACAAGTTGGGGTACGCTAGAAATGAAATCCAACCGGAATCAGCAACATAGGGACTTCCCAGGAGGTCACCCATCCTAGTACTACTCTTGCCCAATTCGTGAGGGTTTCACTATTTTTTCATTCACCAAGAAGGCAGACCAAGAGAGCTAAAGATCAACTTGTGAGTTTTTTTCATCTTAGTCCTTTATTTTTTTGAATTATTTAATAGTTTTTTGAATTTTAATGTAAATTTATTAATTATTAGGTTTGTCCCATAATTCAACCAACCATGATTAAAATTGCTTGTTATTTTGGTGGTGAAGTGTTAAAAGGGCCAAATGGTGCTTATTACAGTACCCAACCCCATAAAATGTTCATTATCGGGTTGGGTTTAGATTTTAGAGGTATAACTAGGAAAGTGTACCAGCAACTTGGTGTTGTTGTAAGCAATCTTCTATGTTGTTTGACTAATTTGTAAAACATATAATCATTGAATTTTACAGTTTCTCTGTTTGAGATATGGGCAGGTTTAATAGTTACGACCAAAGGTCAAAACAAGTCAACGATTCATGTCATGACAAGTTGGCATAACAAGTCGCGTTCGAAGGTCAAAGAAAGTCAAAGTGCATATCGTGACAAGTCGAAACGTGACAAGCTGAATAAGATAATCTGTTGCATGATCTCCTCGAGCTACAATTAATGATTTGATACATATGATCTGATTGAAGATTCACACGAGCCATATGGGATGTCGGATATTAATGGATGCTGAATCATGAAGATTACGGAAGATCATGTGAAGATTAAGATCATGAAGATTATGAAGATCATACTTTACCTTTTGCGTTGTTATTTTTATTTATGTCCAAAAGTATGGTAAAGTAGATCTGAGGTTGAGATCACCCGAGTCTAGCCATTGCTTGGCTGGATATCAAATTCAAAATTCAAATTACCGGGTATGATCAATATTGGATACTTAGGCTATATCTCCTGTCTCATTGACGAGAGAATACCCTCACAAATCTTACACTTTAGAATCCTTTTGAGAGGTTTAGCCTATTCCATTATTGCTTGTGCTCAAACTTCAATTGTCTTTCCAACAACCTCAAATATACTTCACCTAACGTGATCCATTGTGAAATTAGAGTGAAGCCAGTGATTGTCTGGACTTAGAGCTTGCGAGCTGGCATATATGGGAGCTTGTGTGCTCACATTTCTTTCCTTTGAGTTGTTGTGCTCAATCTGTCATTTGTGGACCACAGGAGTGTTGTCTCGTACCTGTACAAGAACGACCGGTGCAAGTGGAGGTTGGTTACGATGGCTACAGGCTTTGGTAATTCTTGGGCCATAACTAAGAATATGGGAAATCACACATGACACGCTGAGGCATCCATGTTAGATCATGCGCAGTTGACGTCCGCTATGGTCGCCAACTTCATAAAAATGTCATTGGAAAAAATGCTGATATTAGTATCAGAGCAGAGACCTGGTTGATGATACGAAGGCATCGTCTCAAAGTACAACAAATTATGGCAGGTAGAGAGTTAGGGATTCTCCGGGCATTTGGTAGTTGGGAGGGATCTTACGGGCTGATTGTCCATTTGTTGGAGGCAATCAAAAGGGCTAATCTGGGAACCAAATATAAAATAGTTTCAAAGCCAACTCATAAGGATGGTACCGGTATTTCATGAGGGCAGCATGGGCGTACGGGCCATATATAGAAGCAGTAAATCACCTCAGACTCGTTATTAGCATCAATGCTTGCTTCTTATCAGGTATATACAGGGATAAGTTGTTAATTATAACCGGATATGATGCAGAGAACCAATTAATACCTCGAGCATTTAGACTGGTGAGCGAGGAATTTAAGAATTGGAGGTGGTTCATGAAGTGGGTGCGGGACTTTGTAATTGGTCCAAATAGATTCATGTGTGTGGTATTTGACCGGTACAATGGCATAAAAAAAGTATTCATACAAGATGATCTAGGTTGGTCCGAGGAGAACGCGGAATATGCTCATCGTTATTGCTCTCAACATGTGTTTGAGAATTTTGGAAAACACACTTAGGATTAAATTTCTTCCAAATTCTTCAAGATCTTGGTTAAATAGAAGAAAACGAGAAGATTACAAGAAGATCTTGATGTAACCAGAAGACAAAATCCTGATTGATTGACATAATTGGATACACGTGGTAAGTATAATGAAAATGACGAGAGAGAACCATCTAAGTCATGGAAGGTATACCAAACTATGAACAACGGGACTCGTTGGGAGATCATGACTAGCAACATTTATGAATCGCTCAACATTGTTTTCAAAATTTCTCGCAGGTTTGTAATTTGTAATTCTCATAGGTTTTATTTTTTTATATTTTCTTTATTTAATTGTAATTTGTAATTATCGTAGGTTACTAGTTGACGCAATTATTGAGGAGACGTTCTACAAGTGTGTCAACTTGTTCATTCAAAGAAGAGAGAAGACCGTGCAATGCCAATTAGAGGGTCAGCTTCATTCCACTCGTGTGCACGCAAAGCTGACGAAGCACATCGAGAAAACTAGGAAAATGATCCAATTGCATTCGACCATCATGGAGAATTTATGGTGACCTCACATGGTGAGAAAATCTCATTCGACATCGAGAGACTTATGGGTGTACACGTCCCAAGACTACAGATACAAGGCTATTTTGAAGAATGACAATGAGGTGGAATGCTCATGCCAGAAGCCTCAGCTCACCGGAATACCATGTGTTCATGTGTTGGTGGTGTGTTGTCTAAGGTACAAGTCTTTACTAATAATTTCATAATCATTACTATATTTGAGGATGACGTTACTTACAAATATGTAAAAAAATATAAGAACTTGATTGAAATGTCTTCGCAAATTACTACTACAACATTCAAACACTCATCGACACATGGAGTGGTGAATTCCATGTGCATGACAATCAGTGTGATTGGCCAGCGCACTAATGATCGATCTTAGTTCCAGAGCATCAGTTAGTGAAGTTGGGTTGGAGACGACACAACCGGATCCCTATGTGGATGGACATACTAGAAGGAAGACGAAAGGGTCACCAGACCAATAGAGCAACATTTGAAAAGAATGCGAGAAAGAGAAGGGATGCTAGAAACCGTACTCAATAAGGTAATTTTTTATAAAAATTACATGTCACAAAATTAACAATTGTTGTAACAATATATATATTTTTTACTACAGTTTCATCGTCTAAGAGGTGGTTATGTTGTGGTCATTTTTTTTTCTGCAGTTTCATTTCAATTTGTACTTTTAAATGGAATGTTTGTTATGTTGTGTTGTAGTATAATTTTTTAGTTATGTTATAAACTAATTTGTACTGAACTTTAGTTAAAACTAGTACAACCTTTTATTTGATAAATATGTCCGTTTTAGTGCAACCTTTTATTTCTACAGTTTCTCTGTCTAGTTTTAGCGAAAATATAATTATAAAGCCAACACAAAACAGAGCAAAATAAAATTTAACATTTCAAAACAAAATTATGAATTCCAAATTAAAAAAAAAAACAGAACTTAAAGAAAAAAACAGACAATTTGGTGCGCGCCACCATTTAGAGTACCAAACTGGTGCGCTTTTTCAGCTGGCGCACCAGCCAGGTTTGGTGCGCTCCCTTAGAGAGCGTGGGTGTATGTTTTGAAATCTACCGTTCTGAGTAGTGGTCGTTTAATTTTCAATTTTTTGAGTGGTAACTAAAAAATTTCGGGTGAGAAATTGGGAGGAAGCAAAACAATTTAACAGAAAAGGAGCAAAGTAACAAGCTTTATTTGCAATATATAAATAAGAAGTAAACTTTTAATATTCACCCTTACACCCCGCTCTTTATTGCATTTCACCTTTTATCTATCTGGTCATTAAAGAAGCACTATCTTTTTTCAGACCTCATGGTACAGCAACTGATACAGCTTTAAAGAGAGCAGCAGCTAGCAACTCACAAAGAAACAAAACTCCTGTTCTCTCTCTTCCCTTCTCTCTATATATCTCTTTTTTGAAAAATTGGCAGCAGCTGCCAATTCTCTATATATCTCTGTCCGTCTCTGTCTCTGTCTCTCTATCTCTCAAATTTGCAGCATGGTGGGCCCCATTTGAAATTATAAAAGAATCATTACCCCATGATGATATAGCTGAATTAATGGCTGGTCCCAATTTATTGTTCTACTAGAAACCAATTTTCGGGATACTCCCAGTCCATCAAATTTAATTAAGAAGCAATGCTCTTATATACTTGATAAAAACATTATTGAGTTGCAAAATAGAGAAAAAATAGCTCTCATTGGCCTTAGAAAAAAAAAAACAAAGACTGATTTGATAATTTATGTAAATTTTTTTGGTGGGTTTCACAACATTTGAAGTTTATTTCAATTCGGATAAATATTAAACAGTTAGATTTTAGTATAATTCTAAACAGATCTTGTATCATGTATAAACAAATTAAGTGGATTTGCACAAAATTGTATCTTTGAACTTATTAAAATACTTTACTAATAAATGACCATCAGCTCTGTTCTATTGGAAGAACGGTGTGGTGGGTTCATGCAAGGAAATAATTATTAAAGTAATTTAGAGGAAATGCCCCCCTATTATTTCGCCGGGTACGAGACGAGGAAGACAAAATAGGCTGAAGGTAGGGTATGTGCATTGTGTAGCACTGGTGTTTGAATCCTACTGCTGTCTATCCATCCAACTATGCAACTATCCAACTATCCCAACGCCATGGCCGTTTCTGCTGTGTTGTCAGACACTGAATTGACGCATCTGTCATCCCCTCGTTGTCACCGCTCCACCCAGCTGAACTACCAACACTTCTCCCGCACCCTTTCCGATTCTCTGTTTCCTTTCACCCTGTACTAATTATGCACACGGATTGCTTTCAGAAGTTTTGAATTGTTGTGTTAGTTCGCTACACTATTAGGCACGCGGAACATGCCGCGGAGAACTTAATGCTCTCCTTGTGAGTTCAGTTGCAATTCGTATCCTCTGCATTAACTCAAATTTTGAGTTAAGATCTGAACCGTCCTATTGAGATCCGCACTAATATTGAAGTACACGTGCGTTATAGGAGTGGACAGGATTGGTCCGAATTCTGATCGTACGGTTCATAAATTAACTCAAATGGTGCGTTAATGCAGAGGATACGTATTCAGTTCAGTTGTGGCCCTTTGCTCCTTCCCCATGCATTTCGTTCAGCGAAATCAGTGTCAGTCACATTTCCACTTTTTCCGAAAGTGAAATTTTCATCTTTGTAAAATTGTAAAAGATCGATGTTAAATGCAGGCCCACAAACAAACACACAATAAGCACAGTCTTTTGTTTCAGATATGTTTACAAAAGTAGGTGGGGCCCAAACACCAGGCGCTCCTATTTCAACTGGGCTTTACTAGTCGGCCCAGTTTTAGAGTTTATCTTACTTGTCGGCTTATTTTTTTATGGACTTATACATATTACTGCTGAAATGATCTCCTGTTTATTTATTTGAATTTGAATCCTCCACTTGTTGCTTTTCCAACTTCGACCCAGGAACTATTTTATTTTTTTTGGAAAAACGCCTAAAACGGCCCATGATTGTGCTACCAGTAAAATAGTTGACCTAAGAATTTGCCGATACTATTTCTCTAATTCTTTAATTTTAGCTTTTTATTCCGTCATTTTTTTTAGAAAAATTGTACATAGTATGCTGTTGTTGTTATCCACGGGTAAGTAGTTTATTTTTTCACTGCTCCAAAATTTAGAAACTTGGTTATAATAGAAAAAGAGGAAGATTTATACTAATTCGGCTGCCAAAATTTGTTAAAATAGCTACTCAAAATCTTTCAATACTTGAATAATGTATGATTAGATGGGTTAAATTAAGTCATATTGATACTTCGACTATTAACATCACGTACCTGACAATTATTTTCTTCCGAAAGTTGTGGTACTTTTATATAGAAATAGTTTTTTTTTTTCACTGGTCTCATGACTAAGATGGTGTCTTTGATTTTTAAATGTCTTAACCTAAATTAAAATAATCTATTTGAATGCATATTCTTTTTTTTTGTTGACATTTAGTAAAAGATATGAGGTTGTAACTTTTTTATAGCCAATATAATTCTAATTCAAATTTTTATAATGAATATTTTCTCAGAATGTTTAGCTGGCATGAGATTATTAATTTAATTTCAATCCAAGAAACATCTTTTTTTCCCCTTGCCTTTTCAGTTAATACGATGTACCCCAAGTTATAAACGGCATGTTCAATAACTATACAAACCGAGAGAGGTTGTCAAACCCATTGCATTCTAACAAAATTAACACATCAATCCAGCTAATGAAAATCAGGAGCCTTTCTTGTAGGCCTTTTCTCAATTATTAGACTGTAGTAATCCGTGTAACAGGTCCGGTTGAAGTCAAATTACATCACCCGCTACACAGTTCACCGTACCATACGACTACAGTAGATCCCACTTCCAATGCCGTTACAAAAACGATAGAATTAGAATACGAAGAGAACGCGAGTTTATCCTCTTTCCATCTCCTCCTGGAATAAGGAAGGTGGATTGCAATTTGTGAAATTGAAGGAAGACAAAGAAAAGGTTTGGAAACAACAGAATTGAGAAAAGAAGAATCTTCCAACATGGATTGCAAAATGAAAATTTTGATCTCTATCATTCTATCTGGGCTTGTTTCCTCTGCCATGGCAATCAATACAAGAACTCTTGCATTCAACGAGGCGTATTTGCCGCTTTTCGGACATCATAATGTACACCGCTCGGACGACGACCGCCATGTTCGCCTCCTGCTAGACCGTTCAAGCGGTATGATTTTAGCCATTTAGCCTGAATCCAAAAATATCATCCTAAAAAGTAAAAACAATACAAGGTGTGTTATTGTCATTGTAAACCTATTTTTGCAGGAACAAGCAAGTTGATTTATAATTATTAATTCTCTTTTCAGTGAGTTGTTTTAATGCAGATTGTTTGACACCTCAAGTTGTAACCAGAAAAAAAAAATTTGCACTGAAGTTACTAATTAAGAGTATACCAAATTTAAGAAAAGAGATTGAATACATCTAATAATGACGGCTTGACCATATCATTATAATAAAATTAGATTTTCACATTTCTAAGGAAAAATCTTTTAGGTTCCGGCTTCATTTCATCGGACATGTACCAGCATGGCTTGTTCAGTGCATTAATCAAACTGCCATCAGACTACACCGCCGGTGTGGTTGTTGCGTTTTACGTAAGTCTGAATGTTCTCCTCTGTTTTTCTTTTCTCTTCTTGCGGGCACATTACTCTATTTTACTTCATTTATATCAACCGCTATATATATGCCAAGAATCAAACTACTTAAAATTGTCAATTGTACTTTTTGTATTTTAGATGATGTCCTAAAATTGTCAATTGTACTCTTTTGCTACGATACAGATGACAAAAATTAGAACTTTATAACATCTAAAGAACTTTGAAAATTATAGACAAATGATTTGTATAGCGAGGCACAAAAATAACATAATTCATATTTGATGTGTCTAATTAGAAATTCTCCAAAAACAACCATGGATTGCGGCATAAACACCGGAACAGTTTTTCTATTATCCACATGGTTGTCAATAGGTAGTTTTTATCCGGTGTGGATGATTACTACTAAATTAAGAGGTTGCTAATGTTAGAGCTTTTAATAAGGGATTATCTTCTTTTTTAAAACAGAATTTCACAGGAAACCAGTTAGGCCCAAAGACTGTTTAAATAAGAAAATATGCCTCATTATAGCACAAGTACCAGCTGTACCAGTAAGCTGGTCGACAGGTTTTACAGCGTTTAGTCTTTCTTTTAGTACTTCTGGATCTGTTATTATCAATATAAACAATGTGTTTTCCGTTGTGGGAAGGAAAACCTCAATATGCTTTCGTTACGTTTTATGGATGGATTAAACTTAAATGAGACCTTTTCTCCTTAAAAATAAATAAATGAATAAGTAATCTAGAACCTGCAGCTTTACTTTTTATTAATTCTTGCGAGTGTCTAACAATGAACCGATTAGTGTCGTGATTTGATAACTGATTAGCACCGTTTTCAAATTATTAATCATAATCAGACTTCCAACGGAGACATGTTTGAGAAAACTCACGACGAACTGGACTTTGAGTTCTTGGGGAACATCAAAGGGAAGGAATGGAGGGTGCAGACAAACATCTACGGCAATGGCAGCACCAGCCGAGGCCGTGAGGAGCGCTATCTCATGCCATTCAATCCCACCAAGGAATTCCACCGCTACTCTATTCTTTGGACCAATGAGACCATCATGTATGGATACTTTTTAATTACATTTTTCCTTTTTTATCTTCCATATTTTTGTGCATTAATTACTATTTACAAAATGCAAATTCAAAATCCCAAATTGACATCTAATCAGTTCCATATTTTCTGCATTGTTTTACAAGTGATCAAACTTACCCAGATCCTTGTTTTACTATCAAGATATTGGTTTTCATGTTTCTATAAACAGCTTCTACATTGATGAAACGCCAATCCGGGAGGTTCGCCGCACTGAGGCCATGGGAGGAGACTACCCATCGAAGCCAATGTCGCTCTATGCCACCATCTGGGACGCATCCAACTGGGCCACCTCAGGCGGAAAGTACAAGGTCAACTACAAGTACAGTCCCTTCACGTCTGAATTTCACGACCTTTCCCTTGTTGGCTGTCGTGTGGACCCCATCCAGATGCTTCCCACCTCCACCGAAAATTGCACGTCAGCAAATTCAGATCTGGTGACCACTGGCTTGACTGTCATAACCCCGGATAAAAGAAAGGCAATGCGCGCATTCCGTGAGAAGTTTATGACTTACTCTGCATGCTATGACACGTTGAGGTATCCAGAGAAGCTGCCAGAGTGTGAGATTGTAGAGGCTGAGAAAAGGCGGTTCAAGGACAGTGGACACCTCAAGTTCAGTCATCACCGTCGGCACAGAAGCAGCCGTGCTAGGGGTTCAACGGCTACTGATCCTAGCAAGCACTCGTCTATGTGAGAATTGAGAGCATGTGTACATTGATTCTGTTGCTTGACGGATGCAGCTTATTTCATGTCATTCGTATGAGTCGGCCGGTAACATGTTGAAAAAATGTTGAAAAATTATTAATCGTTAGTACTTGTGCTGTAGTGTTTGCTAAAGCTCAACAAAATTAAATTGTATTGGTGGATTAGCATACTGCAAAATGTTAGATCCGATTTATAAATTGGGATGAAGCTGTGTGATGATCAATGTACTTGGAAATAATTCGCAGTATCTCTTCTATTTTATTTTTGAAAGAAAGCAGTATGTCTTTTATGAAAAAGAAGAAAAATAATGTATATTTTGACAGCGCAG
Source organism: Carex parvula (assembly GCA_025461045.1). Taxonomy (NCBI): domain Eukaryota; kingdom Viridiplantae; phylum Streptophyta; class Magnoliopsida; order Poales; family Cyperaceae; genus Carex; species Carex parvula. Next base: position 28,721 of record JAJGRW010000015.1, on the reverse strand, counting down.
AGATACTCTTTTTTGAGTGAAACAAAAAGTTTGTTTGTTTTTTTTTTTTTTTTTGTGGGGGGGGGGGGGGGGGGGGGGGGGTTGAAAGTGTTTACAGTTTAAAGCAAAACAACATTAGAATTTCTTAAAAAAAAAAAAAAAAATAGGAAAACAACACAAGCATAGCGAAACCCTAAACCCTAACCAAAACAAGAAAAGGGCCAGTTGAGCATAGCGGCCCATACGACTCAGGATAGATCAGGTCTGTATGCCTACAAAAGCAAATCCTGCAGGTCCATCTGCGCATTAGCCCAGGTAAAAAATCAGTTAGTACCAGACTACTTATAAGTACCCGGTTTTTTTATTAATACCCCCAAACAATAAAAAATTATCAAATCTGTCCTCAAAGGAAATTTTTTGTTGAAAATACCCTGACCGCCCCTCTAGGGAGGTCCGCTTATTGAATTTTTTTTTTAAACCCGCCTGATCCGACCCGCCCAACCCCCTCTCTCTCTCTTGCACAGCCCCGCCGCCTGAGTTGCTGCCCCGCTCGACCCCGCCTCGCCCGACTCACCCACAGCCGCCGACCTCACCGGCCGACCACCCCCCACCCTTCTTCTCTCTTTCCCTCTCTCTTCCTCTCTCTCTCTCTCCCTCACCCCACAGACCTCGGCCACCCCTCCTCTCTCTCTCTCTCTCGGCCATCTCGACCATCTCAGTCACAATCCAATTATTTCCAGGTAAGTCTCTAAATAACTTATTTGATTTATATTTTGTGTCTTGTATTGGCATTGGAACGATTGGTAGAAATTGAATTGTTAATTATCGTGTGCGGGTCGTTGATTTTACCGACGCGATTGAATTGTTCAAAATTAGAGTTTATAAATTAGAATTTAGGGTTTATAAATTAGGGTTTCGGGTCCAAAATTGTCCAAAATTAGATTGATAAAATTAGAAGTTTATAAATTAGGGTTTAGGGTTTATAAATTAGGTTTTATAAATTAGAATTTAGGGTTAATAAAATTAGAGGTTTATAAATTAGGGTTTAGGGTTTAGGGTTTATAAATTAGGATTTAGGGTTGATAAAATTATGGTTTATAAATTAGGATTTAGGGTCCAAAATTGTTCAAAATTAGAGTTTATAAATTATGTACATGATTGGACTCAAAAATTTCTAAATAATTTGAATTTATTAATTTCTATTTAACTTTGGATATTAATAAAAATGTTCGGCGACCCTAGAAAGGTTTGGTCAATCTAAAATTACAAAAATTAAGTACTAATAATATGAACTCTGTTTAATATTGAACAATAATTATATTTATTTAAATAATTTTATATATAGTTCACATAGGTAAATAGAAATTTCTTAGACGAGAATACCATTGCCATAAATTAAGTTGGGTAATGTACAAATTTTCTAACTGCTTTGTCATCGACCAACATTTTTATTAATATCCAAAGTTTATTACAAATTAATTAATATACCCAGGTTCGCTGGGAATTAATAAAAATACCCCTACCGGCTATTTAATGGCCGAGGTACCCTATTTAATCAACTACCGACCATTTTCTGGCCTGTATCTTCTTTTATTAACTACCGGCCAGAAAAAGGCCGGTACCCGTATTATTATTTTTATATATTTTTGGCTATTTTAGGGTTTATTTGAGTATTTTCCGTTGAGATTTTATGTTGTAGTATTTTATGTTTAGATTTTCTGTTATTGTAGTATTTTCTGTTTAGATTTTCTGTTGTACTATTTGAAGAATGTGTGTTTTGAAAGTTATCTTTTTAATAATAATTTATATGTTGTTCATGATTTTATTACGAATGTTATTATTCATGCTCTTTGAGATTTATATGTTATATCTTTGGAAGTGTTTAAGAATATGCTCTTGGTCTTGAACCATATAACTCTTAAGATGAGAAACATTTAATTACTAAATATGTTCATAATCGTGGTAATTAAGGAGAAACATTAATTACCGAGGAAGATTGTCATGTTGATTAAAGTACATTAAAGTTATATAAATATTGATAAAGCATTATCATTTAATAACATGAATATATAAATGTGTATTTTATATATTAAACATGACTTAAATGATTGGAACATTATATGGATTGTGTTTTGTGTCATTAATGTTTCCATTGTGTATTTGGAATCTTAGATATGAGATGTGTAGGTTTTTCACATGAGAAGTATATAATGTGATTGTTATTTAAATACCATGTTATGATAGGAATAAAATAGTAGTTTGTTGTGTACAATTTGTGCGGGAGAAATCTATATGTTAATATTATCATTGTCCCTCAATTTGAGTTATGATATTACTGAGCCCCTTGGTAAAGTGAAATTATATCGCATGCAATATAACTGATGTAGTTATAATTATAATTCACTTGAGAGATCAAGAAAACAAATATAATGCAAGAATGACACGATCCTATTTTACATATTATTCATAATATCATGTGACAAGGATAGACACTAAATTAGTAGATTGAGTAAATTATTACTATGTCGTTTGGATAACTATAATGTAATGATAGAACCTCTTATAGTCAATAATATAAAGTTTTATATTATTGCCAAGATGGCATAGATTCTCTATACGGTCACACCAACTGAAAAGAAACAACAAGTATTTTATATTTCATAATGATGTATAAGATACATGAGATGAAATGATAAAATAAAATGTCATAATATGACATGCTTAGACCATAAATAAATTTGTGAAGTTATGCAAATATTATTTGGTATAATGTTTAAATGCATTATAAGAATAATAGAATATTGCATAATAGAATAACATTATTAATATTATTTATTCATAAATTAATTTATTAAACCAATCACAAGATGAGATTAGAGATGATAAAATAGCTAAATAAGGCTAGTGGCATTTGTGTAAATAGTTTAAACTTTACACAAATAGTAGCCCTACCCCCTTGCCTATTTAAAGGGGTGTAATTAAGGAAAAATGATGGAATTTTTTTGCTCCCTCCCCTTGGCCAAAACTCCTCTTGAGCAGCCCCATTTTCGCTCAAGGCAAAAACCCAAGGTGGTTCAACCCTAGGCCGAAATTCTCTCATCTCTTCTTATTAGGTTAGCCACCAAGAAATCAAATAGCTTGTTGATTTGAAGATCATTAGGTGGTTGGATCTAAGCCTTGAACTTCACATCCATCTATCTAAGAGGTGTGCAAATTCGTTGTTTAGGTTCAAGGTGAACTAAAATGCACTTCCGAGAAGAACACGAGATCTAGTAGGGAAACCGACTTCTCTCCATCAAGAGATTTGACAATCTCTTTAGGTAAAGGTTTCCATCATTTTCTCTTGCAAAAATTAGATGAGATTTATTTATCTTAATTTAGTACACATTAGTTTGTTGAAGAAAATCTTATTTGCTTTTGTCGTATAAATAAGATCTTTTATGTATTAAGCCAAGTGGTGATGGAAAAATTTTAAATTCTCACCATATAGGCATACACGTGAAATCCCAACACTATTTTTGTTATTGTTGTAGTATTTACTGTTTAGCGTAATCACGATAATTTATTTTATTTTAGTATAATTTAGCGTAACTTAGTTTAATTTAGCATATTTCTGATGATTTATTTTATTTTAGTACAATTCTCATTAGTTTAATTTAGTGTAATTCTGTTAATTTATTTTAGTGTAAAGAAGATGGATGCAGCGAACTCAGTCCCAAAGTCAGGCTGAGTCTGGGACCCGCTACCACTGGCCTCTCTATCATGTGGCATCTCTGTCTCATATCGTGGTACTGGTGGTAGCTGCATGTCGGTCGGATCCTCCTCGAATACCCCGATCTCATCGAGACTAAATGCGCCAAACTCGACATCCGTAGGTGGTGGTGGCATCTCAGCCAGACCCTGCAATCATATACATAATTAAGTAAATTTGATCTGAATGAAGAATTTGTACTAACCTGACAGTTAATGAAATATGACATACCAAAGGCTGAACCGAACGTCCATGCTCGTCGTAGAATGCCTCCCACCCAGTCATGGACAATACCCAACGGTAGTAGTCCCACTCTGGTTGCTCATCGGGGGGAGGTGGCATCTCATCTAGAATAACCGGGATCACATCGGGCTCGGTCAGATCTATATCATGCAAGTTGATGTTCTCTCCGGCATCTCGCAGCATGGTGATGAGCTGCCCACCGTGCTCGGCATCCTCAACAAAATTAACATTCTGCTTGAGGAAGTAGTACCCAAGACGTCTCTAGTTCTTCTTTTCCAACATGGGGATCCCATACGCGGCACCTTTAGCGAGGCCAAAAGCTGAAAAAAGTTAGTTTGTTAGATCAAACCTTGATGAACTAATCAGTTAGGAAAAAACTATGTAGATTTAGGTGCATTACCTGGTGTTCCCATTTTTTACCGCTGGGTGTGTAATCATCATCGTCTTTGACCCTATCGCGTAAATGAGCACCGTAATCGCCTTGCAGGTATACGGTGGCCATGCAAACCTGCAAGTACCAAGCCTCATACCTCAATAGGGGATGTCTCGGGGTCTGAATGAGATCATCTGGCACGTGATAAAAGTCGTGGTACCCCGGAGCCTTCGCCCTAGTGTAGTACTTCTGAAAATGGTCGCGCCAGTCGCGCTCCGGTCGCCCTAAGTGACTTACCATGTAAGGAACACGTTAGTTGCAATACAAAGCTATCAAGTAATTTGGGATAATAGATAATATGATACGACTTACTTATGCAGGTCTTTGATGGTGGAACTCGACAAAGATGGGTCTGTGGGAATCAGCACCGCATGTCCAAGCTGACGGAGTACCATATCTGGATAGTGGTGTTCCACTATCCAGAAGTGTACGAGTGGGCCTCTGTAGTACCATCTCTCCCGCTGCTGCAGACAAATCCCCGGCAACCGCTTATCCTCGTACAACTGGTCGTACGGTGTCCACTCAACAAGCTCTGCAGCCAAACTCTGTAGCTCTGAACGGACTGGCCTGATACCAATGGTACTACCGTGGGTCTGATCCACGTAGTTGTGATCACCGTGCCACTTCTTTGCGTATGTCGAGCATCTGACCGGTAGCCGTGACCACGACCAGTGCTGAAGCAAGAGTGTCGACCCATACATCTGCTTCTTATCCTTCTATATTTTTTCAAAAATGTTAGCCATCAGGGTATTTGGATTGGTTGGTTAAATAATTAAGCTAGAAAAGAGTTAGAGACTTACCATACAACTACGGCACATGTGAGAGTACAGATGGGCTAGGACAGCCCCACCCAAGTTGTACGGTGACGGCTGATTAAAGTCTGCCAGCAGCGGGAGATACATCATCGGCATCATATCACAGCTGGAATCAACAAACGTGACAGAACCAAATAGGTCCATCACGTAGCCCCGTATATATCTGCAATACAAAATAGATAATGAAATGTTGTTCGCAAATGTAATAGAAACAATTTATAGTTTTTACCTCTCAACCTGCTCATCGGTGGAATCTGCTGTCAGACCCGGGTTGAAGTGCTCTCGTAACTTCTTCATCCTCAGATGGAATTTGGACTTCCCACGATCCTCAATGAGAGAGTGAGAATCAGCTTCCAACAACTCCTCGATCTGAGCAGCAAACCCAGCGCTGTCAGATACGCCACCAACGGGGGTGCAGTGATAGGCAAACCCCAAAGGGCACTCACATCCTGGAGTGTCACTCATCTCTCCGAATGGCGTGTGGAACGTGTGCGTCTCGGGACGCCATCGCTCCACCAGTCCTGCGATGAGAGATGCATTGATGGTGCCACTCCCAGTCCGCAAGATGTCCACAACCTGGTAGAGACCCAGATTGATGAGGTACTGGTCCATCACTCTATATTATACTAAATTTAATAATTACAACTAACTACAACGGATTTAACACTAATTACAACTAATTATTATAATTTTGGTACATTACTAACAAATCCTAACATTTTACAACCATTTTGCACTAAAAATAAAATTTTCAAAAATTATAGGGACTTACTTGCAAATCTGGGAGAGGTGGAGAAATCTGAAAGAAAGAGCTCAACCGAGGATAAATAGTGTGAAATTTGATAGAATGAATTGTGAGAAATTCGGCCAACCCTCCACATATATATATAGCACAGATGCCGACCAGAAAATGGCCGGTAGTGTATTAAATAGGGTACCGGCCAGAAAATAGCCGGTAGTTGATTAAATAGAGCATCGACTATTTTCTGATCGGTAAAAATATTTTTATTAATTCCTACCGAACCTGGGTTATATTAATTAATTTGTAATAAACTTTGAATATTAATAAAATGTCGGTGTCATCGAGAAGCAGCAGCGTGGGTCCTTCTGAAGAAAAATAATAGTACTGGACGGTCCAGGGAGAAAGAATATATTTTTCTTCTAGCATGACAGGACTTGAGAGGAATTCTAATCCTCTACATTAACATACCGTTTTGAGTTTAGACACAGACCGTCTGATCGGAATTCGCACGATTATTAAAGGGACCATGCATTACAGGCGTGGACAAGATTGTGATCGGACGGTCCAAAGATAAACTTAAACGGTACGTTAATGCAGCGTGTCCAATCACTCTCTCTCTATATTTAGGGATTATGGTTCTTCTCGGACCGACGGTACGCGATATAATTATTTGGCGCCGCCGGGCCCACGCGAGGAAAATCAACGATTAACTAGGCTCCAGTTGGCGGAAAGGAAAAATCGTAGACAATCAGTTTTGATCCTCTCTAAAGAGCGAGAGAGAAAAAATTAGTTCGAAAAGTATGGCTCCCGCGGAGGACATGGTAGCTAATCCGCCGTCGGAGGCGGAGGAGACAGCCTCCGCCGGAGTGGCCAACACCTCCCCTATCTCCACTGTTCTCATCGTCATAGGTGCTCCTTTTTTGTATTTCGTTTTTATTTATTTTTCTGAGTTCTGGTCCTTCTCGCAAATAGCCCGTGCGATATCTGATCTTTAAGTAGTATAATCGTGTGTGCCTGTAATCGTGAGGATCCTTGGGAGAAGGTTGTACATTTATAGGAATTCTCAAAATAAAAATAATTTGTTTGGGCTATTGTCCCTGGAAAATTAGCTCTCCTTCATAACTGGGAAATGTGAAAAATTGAATTGTTGTCCATGTTATAAATTAGTATATTGGATGAGCTGTTTGATAATGTTTGTTTCTGTAATTTGTAGCTATGCACACTGAAGCAGCACCCCTTGTGAGCAAGTTCGAACTTGTTGAAGACGGTGATAAATCAATGTAAATTTAATACTTTTCAAATTTCAAATACTTTTGCTTTTCCATGGTTTATTCACTACTATTACTTCTTGTGGTTTTTTCCTTTACTTCAATTTGGTTGTAAAAATTGTAGGTTTCCTAAAGGGGTCCCATGGGTTAGATATTGTGGCAAATACAAGGACCTCTACATCAACCTAATTTGGCCAGGGAAAGATCCAGTTCTTGGTATGTTTCTCATACTTACTGGTATATGGTTTAGGAGTTGCAGTAGAAAAAATTAATACCAATAAAATATTTATCTGAGCAGTTGATTTAAGGGCAATTTTTTTTTTTTTGGGGGAGGAGGGTGTTTTCAACTGTAACTGATTAGTAGAGTGGGAGGGTGTTGGAAGTTACTAAGAAACACTGTAAATGGCTCAGATACATCGGTCAAGATTATTTGAATGCTCCAGATTTCCTTTGGACAAATTGCGCTTGGGCTATCCAAACTATTGTATGTACTGAAGGTTTGAATCTGTTATAGCCAGATATCAACTGATATTCGACTTGAGTATCGAGTTGAGGAAGAAGGTGAAAGGAAACCATTACTCTTTGTTCCATATTTATATGATGTGATATATGTATTAACCTGTACATACTGGTCCCTAATTGAAAGAGCTAATTTATGTACCTGTTATTTATCACATTTGTGAAATATAGATTGTTTTACTGTTTCGTGGCCATTTTTCAGGAGTTGATAGTGTTGGTACAGTTTCAGTTTCTCTTGTTACATATGCTTCCATCCAAGCATTCAAACCTGACCTTGTTATTAATGCTGGTACTGCTGGTGGCTTCAAAGTATGCATATCTATCTTTCTTTCCCTCTTTTAACATCAATATTTTTTACTGATTTATGCGGTTTGATCATTCTTTTTGATAGATGAATTTCTCTGTAAGATATGATCTTTAATTTTGTTTACTTTGATTGCGAATAAACAGGCCAAAGGAGCATCTGTTGGAGATGTATATCTTACCTCGGCAGTTGCTTTCCATGACAGAAGAATACCTATTCCCGTGAGTTTCCATAAAATCCAGGAGTCACTTCATAATAAAAAAAGCAATATCTATTGGAAAATAAATTGTAACAAGAATAATAACCAGATAACCCTAATTGTTAGTCCTAGGGTTCTTAATTGTAATTTTTTTGGTTTTGGGTTCTTAGCACATGTTTTTTTAATCTAATTTTCTTCTACAGTTGTTTCATTCCATTTTAGTTACGTTGCAATTTCTGAAATGGAATAATGTAGGTTTTTGATATGTATGGGATTGGTGCAAAAGAAACCTTCGCTTGTCCCAAGCTTCTTGAAAAACTCAACTTAAAGGTAGACGCCCCTGCTACTAGTTCACTTTCTCCATTTGGGACCTACTGATTATATACACCAGATTAAATACACATGATATTGTGACATACAGTTTATTTGTTTAGTATTAGTGTTATTAGTGTACGACCTCCCACGTAGAGAGCATTGCCTTTGCTACTAGACCAAATGCTGGTTCTCGTTATCTTTGTTGTTGTTACTTCTTTTTAATTTAATGTTTTTTTCCTGCCTTTAACAAACCAACATGAGAAACAAAAAATGCTATCTGGTTTGGTGGTTATCAGTAGTGATCCTCACTAGCACAGTATGTATTTCACTGAGATAATGTTTTTTTTAACCATTAGTAATGATCAATAAATTGCTGTTAGGTTGGTAAATTGTCAACTGGTGATTCATTGGACATGTCTCCTCACGACGAGTCCGCAATTTTGGCAAATGATGCTACTCTCAAGGATATGGAGGTATTTTCACATTATAGAAGGCCTATTAATACCCATTATTGAAGAGTCCGGCTACTATAACACTAGTGTCATTTCAAACTAAATAACACTACATCTTAAACCATTGGATCTACTTTAATTTCGTGCAAGACACTAGTGTCATTCCAGCGCTATCTTGTACACGAATATTAAAGTAGATCTAATGGTTTAAGATGTAGTGTTATTTAGTTTGGAATGACACTAATGTTATAGTAGCCGGACTCATTATTGAATCCATTTAAATATGTGAATTTGTAAAAATATTTTAAAATTTAAAATGTTGAGACCTAAATGTTCAAGTCTGAAACTTTCTGTTAACTGACTAAACATATAAGTTCTGATTCACCAGTAGTCAACAATTTGTTTTACTTTTGTAAATATAATATTCTTTTCCGGACAAAAACACACAATATAAATTAATAAAGCTGTGTTGTATCCTTTTTGAGAAATGATGCATCCACATTGTATGCGTGATCTTTCATTTTGTAGGGGCATGCATTGTATTTACATGTTTTCAAGGGGTAAAGTAAAAACATTTTGCTACTTTTTTAATAAGAATTTTGTTTTTACGTGATCATCCAGGGAGCAGCTGTGGCCTATGTAGCGGACTTACTATCGGTACCCGCAATCTTTCTGAAAGCTGTGACTGATATTGTAGACGGAGAAAAACCGACTGCTGAAGAATTCTTGCAAAATTTGGTGATTGTTACTGCAGCATTAGACCAAGCCGTGACCCAAGTTGTAGATTTTATTAGTGGAAAATGCATCTCTGATCTTTAGAAACTGTGCCGGATAGACAGGTGTAGTGTATTTTATCAGTGAGGAATAATTTGATTTCAATTGGGCGAGCCTTTGAAGTGGTTTGAAATTGGAGGGGAGATAAGCTCATTCGAGATATATAAGATGCTCTTAGATATTTGAAAATTTAATGATGTTGTATTAACTTCTGGGTTTATGCACTTAGTTTAAACTTATTTAATTATATTCTTTCGTGAATTACTTGAGATCTAGCTTTCTAAAAAGACTAAGCTGGTAAATCTTGGTTTGCATTAAAAATGTCCTGTCCCTTGTTATAACCTTTTCAAATAATTCACAGGTTTTTATTTCACTTGCAATATTTTATATTCAAAGATCTTGTACAAGTAATGATGTTTCGAAAGATTTTTCAAGTGTCAAAAGTAGAAACTCGATAGGAGACTAAAAATTAAAGTGCACAAATTGTGGTGGCTGAGAATAGAAGTGTTCATTGGGTCCGGTTTAGTCGGTTTTGAACTGAACCGAATTAGTTTAGACCAAACGGTTTGGTTTTGTTTTTTAAAACCGATTTATAATTCCGGTTCGATTCGGTTTGAAAATTTTTAAAACTGAAATAATTTAACCGACCGAACTTTTATATATTATGAATTTGGTCCGGACTGTCCCGGTTTATTTCTTAACACTCCGGTTTATTTCTAATCAACTGCTTTAAGTATTTCAGTTTATTTCTTAATACCCCAGTTTATCTTAATATACTTCGGTTTATCATAAATCAATTGCTTTAAATAAAAAAATGAATATATTTTGGTTTGAACCGAACAAACCGAAATAAAACTTTGGTTCGGTTCGGTTCGGTTCGGTTGCAATACTAAATCGGTTCGGTTCAGTTCGATTTTAAAAACCGAGTTATTACTTTGGTTTGTCTTGTTCGGTTCGGTTTCAATCGAACCGAACGATGAACACCCCTAGCTGAGAATTGAATTTAAGTTCTCCAAATTACAAAATAAGTTCTAGCCACTAGACTACAAGTAGATATGTGATATTTTAGGAAATGAGTTGGACTATATAAAATGTTTTAAAAAAAAATTAATTAAATTTCAATATACATAACTAAAATTTTAAAATTATAGAGGTGACTTAGCTACTCTTTGAATGACTTTAGATCCGCCACTGCACCCCCCCTCCCACAACCCCGAATAAACCTGGGGGTACAATTAGAAAATTTGGGCCTTTCTTTAACTCTAATACGAAACGTAAAACGGACCCTCTATACTCTTATATCTACAATAAGCATCAAATTTCTTTTGAGTCGGTTGGAACTAAATCCAGACCGTTCTTTACCAATTGTACCCATACGGATCCTCCAAAGAATTCAGATCCAGTGCAATACCTAAACGAGTACAATGAAATATGAGTAATCAGTTTTAGCTTGGTACAAATCTCAAAACAAACCTTCATTATCTAAATAGACACTATATTACTTTTAACTCGACTGAAAATAGTTTGAAAATAGTATTAGGGTGTCAATGGGTACGATAAGAGTTGGGTGGAAGTATTTTCGTACCTGTACTCGTTACAAACTATTATTATTCATATTCTATCCTTACTCGCTACGAATTACCTTACCCGTACTCTACTCTTACCAGTTAAGGTTGTCAGATAACGAAACAATATCGGTAATACGTGCAACGCTAATATAATAATTATTTTATTATTTACTAAATAAAGCATTAAAACACATTCATTTCACGCATATAACATTCATTTCACACATATATACGTGTTTAAATGTCTAAACATTATTGGAATTTGCTGAAATTTATTTACATGTTTTAATGGTCAATTAAGTGCAACACAACTACCAAGAGTAGTTGGAGAATTGATATTCATTGCTCATTAATATATCTAATATATCTAATTTTTTTTTTTTAATGTTACCCGATAGGGTAACATAACGGAATAGGTTTTACCTGTATCTTTACCCGTTTAGATAACGAAAAAAATTCTTTAACCGTATCCGTACCCAATAAGTTTACGAAATCTTTTTTTTATCAGTACCCATCTTATTAAATACGGTACAAGTCGGGTAAACAGATAAAAGGGTGCCATTGACACTTCTAAATAGTATACTCAATTCAGTACGTGAGGGGATATGGACGAGTGCGTATCCTCTGAGATATCTCATATTTTGAGTGATTGACGTGTCCGGTGCCTACTCAGGGAATGTGCAGGGTAGTATTATTTGATCTTTGAGATTCGTGCAGAAAGTATTTGAACGGTTGAGATTTTCCCAGAAGTCACGCAAAATGTGAGATATCTCAGAGGATGCGAATTCGGACTTCCCCATCAACTGGATCCATGATCCCTTATTAAGCCCAGTAAACCCTAAGGCCTAGTTTTCATTCCCCTAATTAATTTGATAACTTCTTTTCTTGATATTCCTCCTGTAGTACTGTGATTTGATTACTCCACACTGCTGGGCCCTCCTCTCTTGAATCCTTAGCCTAATACTGGGAATATATTTAGAGGTAGGAAATAATTATATTCCTCCTGGAATATGATTATATTCTTTGATGTTAACGTAACAAAAATATTAATTTAGTGTTACATAGTCTTAATAATAACCTTGGTATTATTTTTCTCTTATTTAGTTGCTTTTCTAGAAACAATTTGGCAGACTTGACTCTGGGGTCTAGAAAGCAATATGCCTTAACTCTTAAGAAAGAGCAAAAAGGAACTTTTAAAAAAAAATTCTCGAATAAAAATCACTACTGGAGGAGAGCCGTGCAAATTAACCGGGATAATCCTTGTACAGATTCATAGGTAACAAAAATTAAAAGTGTAAAATTTTTGGGAGCTGATAAACAATAGTTCATGTTAGAACATTTTTATCTATATAATTGCAAAGGTATTATTTTTCTTTTAAATCAACAACTTTACCAATTATCTCTGAAATAATATCAAGCAATCTGCTTCTCTGGTTAACCCTCAATTCTAATTTGTAAGATTCATACAATAATTTAATATATTATATTTTAATTTTACATCCTTACTATTGGCAATTATAAAAAAAAATTATAAATGTTGGCATCAAAAGTCCATTGCTAAATAAGTAAGTTTACTAAATAAACAATCATTTTATATTTTTGACACCGATGTTGTAATAATCACATCAACATTTATAATTTGATTTGCAATTGAAATGCAGATGCTATTGTGAATGTCGGTCTCTCATCAATTTGTCTTTAAGTGGAGAAAGCGAAATCAAACAAAGATAATGTGAATTCATCTAATGATATTTTTGTTATTCGAATATTAGATTTTATTAACTTTTCATAATCTCAAGCCACATTATGTGTACAAAGACTATAAGCATTTGAGTCCTCTGTCAAGTTTTTCCTGGTCCTGCTTCATCCCATTTGCTACCATGATATATTCAATTATTTCAACAATTGGGCTTAAATATATTTCGCTGATTATGTTTGAAGAGATGGTTGAAATAACCATCATTATGTCTATATGTTTAAAAATAACTTAAAAATTAAAATTTAGACGTCAAAATAAAATATTATTTTTCCATACATATTCTAAAATATATATGACATTTTAATATTTTGATTATTATTCAGAGTTTGTAAAATACACTCGTGTGAATAATTTATGGACTTACTAATTCATATAAAAAGATGATAAATTTTAATATGTATGTTGAAAAAATAATATCAATCACACCTATCTAATGAATTTATTTAAATATATAATTTAAAAATTATTAAAAAAAACACCTTGAAAACACAAAAAAAAGTGAAACAATGTAAAGATAACTTTTTTTAAAAAAACACCCTGAACAGAGGTATCCTATTCTAGAATCTAGGGGGCCTGATGATTCTTTGCGGCTAAGATAACTTTTTTATGACGTATGCGATGTGCTTCTGTTCAGTCGGAGGATTCTTCTGGACCCTACACGAGTCAATCGTGCTGCGCTTAAATTAATTTAACAATGAAATCATGTTTTCTGTGATTTTTTTTAATTCCATTTTGCTGCAGTTTTTTTTTTCCCTGTAAAATAATATAACGTAACGCGGCCACGCGGGCCCATCCATATATCCATTTTTCTGGGCGTTCCGATTAAGTGGACATCCGTATTGCCGTCATCTGACTGATTATTTTTTTAATCAAGAATTGTGTTCTTCATAAATTTAGCTCTAAAAAACTCTCTTAAAAAATTCACATCATAGTAAAGAGCAACATCCTGGTGAGTTTGAAATTCAAATAAGTGATCCTTTATGAAATTAAATGGAAGTTAGAAACCTAAAACGTAAACATTTATCTTTCTATCTCAAAAATAAACAATGAATGAAAGAAGCATCAACATCTAAAAGTATACACGTCTTGCCACAAACAATCAGCTAAAATAATCATAGGATGAACGGACGATTCCTGTTGTTTTAAATGGAGATAATTAAGTAGCTCTCCGTACCGTGATTTTTAGTAATACCCTCCAAAAATAAAAAAATTAGCAAATCTGCTCTTGATTTTTTTTTTTTTAAAACGCCTTGACTGCTCTACATTTGGGCGGTCCACTATTCATACCAAACTGCCCCACGTTTGGGCGGTCAACTATGCATACCAAACCGCCCCAATGTGGGGTGGTTTGGTGTTTAATTTTTTTTTTTTTAGAGACAATATGAATAGCAAGATACTGAAATGTAACACTAAAAATTCGAATTTTTTTTAAAATATTTGTTAAATTACTTCTTTTGATGTATAATTAGCATATTTACTAAAATACGCTAAATTACATGAAATCATGTTAAATTACGCTGAATTACGTTAAATTAAGCTAAATTACATTAAATTACTCTAAAATACAGTAAATTACGCTAAATTACATATGAATAGGGACGATATCTTCATTGAGAAGACGGAAAACGACGACGAAACTTCAAACGGCCATAAAACGGCGCTCGAGTGTCCAATTTCAGCAAATGACCACTTTTCGGAAAGCACAAAAATACGCATGCATTAATGATGTCTTTTTCAATTTTCGGAATTCAGAATTGCCAAAAAATAAAGGGAAGAGCCTCAAAACATGAGTTGAAGTTTTCGATTAAGATTTTCATTTCTATTATTCAATCTAAGTAGCTCAATAAATTAGTTATATAATGAACTTGTAGAATACTGGTTTTTACTATTTTTTGAATTCTTTTTACTATTTTTTATGATTTATGAAAGATGGCACAAAATCAATCTAATTTTGCGTAGTTTAGCATAATTTAGCGTATTTCAGTATAATTTAACGTAATTTATTGTAATTCAGTGTAATTTAACATAATTTCAATTAATTTAGCGTATTTTAGTATAAATATGTTAATTATACATCAAAAGAAGTAATGTAACAAATATTTAAAAAAAAATCGAATTTTTAGTGTTACATTTCAGCATCTTGCTATTCATATTGTCTCTAAAAAAATAAATAAAAAATAAACACGAAACCACCCCCACAGTGGGCGGTCTGGTATGCATAGGTGACCGCCCAAACGTGGGCAGTTTGGCATGAATAGTGGACCGCCGAAACGTGGGGCGGTCAGGGCGTTTAAAAAAAAAAAAAAAATCAAGGGCTGATTTGCTAATTTTTTATTTTTGGAGGGTATTAGTAAAAATCACGGCTCTCCGCCTTCTCTCTTCTTTTCCGGTCTTGGTTGTTTCATTCGTCAGTCGTTGCTCTTCTTTCTTTCAGCCGGGAAGCCTCTCTATTTCTTCTCTCTCTCAAATCTAGGGTTTACTTCCAATAGCGATTAATAGTTCAAGCGATCTTGCATCCAATCACCAACAAGTCCCGATGTCGGTTAGTACTTTTACGTTTTCTCTCCTTCTTCCGTCTTTAATCGAGCACGAATTCGATATTCGCAGCTTCGCAGTTCATGGCGATTGAACTGCGATTAGTATTTTATTTTAATTAAGAAAAAAGAGATCCAATTGATTCAAAGATTGAAGGAGACTCTTTTTTACTAGTGTTGAAATCAGACTTTTCTATACTTTTTGCGACTTAGTCATGTAGATTTATACCTGGAAGTTGAAATGACGAATTATTGTTTTCAAAATTATAGCTAATCTTTCAAAAAGGTAAAAATAAGCCCCAAAAAAAATTGTAACTCAAAAGATATCCCATATTGTCAAAGTCAAGTGAAAAAAGTATAAACAATAATTCAGTATGGAAGAACTTTTTCTGAGAAATATGTTGAAATTGTTACTTTGATGGTTTTATTAGTTTAGAAAACATAACTGAGGTTTGCATGGGAGTGTGGTAGCTAATTAACTAAATGGTTGTGAAGTTGAATGAACATTTTCAGGTAAGGACGGTTAAGGTCTCAAATTTATCTCATGGTGCATCGGAGCAAGATATCAGGGAATTCTTTTCCTTCTCGGGGGAAATCGAGCATGTGGAGATGCAAGGGTATAATTCAAATCCAATTATTCGATTTGATAGTTTGTTGTTTTGAGTTCCATGATTTGATCTTAGATCCTAGTGTGGATAATATCTTTTTGTAGCGGTGATGAATGGTCTCAAATTGCATATGTGACTTTTAAGGATGCTCAGGGAGCTGACACTGCACTTCTCCTTTCTGTGAGTCATTTCTTAAGTTGCTTTTAAAAGTTGTTGGAAACAGAGAAAATTTAAAGCCTAATTAAGATTCCATCCACCTATTTAACCACAAAATTTATGGCAGAAAGAGATAGCATCTAAACTCAAAGTACCAGTATCTATCATTATATTTCAGGACTCTTATTAAGATGCTAATTTATAGAGGCAAATCCAGTTAAGAGGAATGGCGTCAATTGAGCCCCATTATTATCTCAATTAATTGTGCTTCTATGCATTATTTTTCAAATTTTTGGAAAAATATTATAGTTGTAACCATGATTGACCCAGATTATTGACTAAATGCCTCACTGTTGACCTCCATACTCTTAAAGACAACAAATTCAAACTATCATGAATGCGTATAATTCGAAAGCTTGCTAACACTGACCCCCCTTTGAAAATTTCTTCCTCTTCCCCTACTAATTTAGATGTATGTTTGAATTAATCTTTTTATTGATAATATTCCATCATTATTTTATTGTATTTCCAGGGGGCTACAATTGTTGATATGTCTGTTATAATTACTGCTGCCCCAGAATACAAGCCGCCACCATCTTCCTCTCCTCCACCTTATGTAATGTTCTTTTTCCATTTTACATAGCACAGTTACCTGAATAATATAATATTGTCTTTTACTGTCTATTATTTTGTTAGCAGTTGTTTAATTATTTCCATTTATTATGGGAAGTTAACTTTGTTTACTCTTAATCTAATTTACTCGCGCAAAAGTTTGAACTCATATATACAGCCGCGCTCCCCCTCCCCCACCAAGCAAAAAAATAAATAAATAATAAAACCCACTAAACTAAAAGAAAATGATCTTAAACGGCAGCTAGGAGTGTTCATGAGGTATATGATAATTTGCTGAAGAACCAAAATTTCTTTGGTCAAAACACTTGCGATTTATTGTTTCGGTCCAGTGATGATGGTTGGCTTTCTTGGCTTTCAGTTTGGTTCTTACTATCAAAAAGCAAAAAACTGAACTGGCCAAATAACCTACAGTACTGTTAATATGATTCTATTATTGCAAAATTAAGCATACTAGTGCATAAATAGCTAGTTACTAACTATATTATTGCTTTTAACATAGTTTTCATACTGATTTGGTTAAACCATATTAAAATTCAGTGTAATTGGTTTGGCTTGGTTTATATATGTGCAACATGAAAATAGTTTGTTTTAACTTATTCTGGTCTGGTTCAAACCAAACTGCCAAATGAAACACCCCTCTCTGCAGCTGCTATAGCATCTGAACCATCCAATTAAAAAAAAAAAAAAAACTGAACCAGTACAAAAACCCATCAATGCGGTACTGATGCTATAACAGTTTGTCAAAAGCTCTATAATTATTAAGGGTCATATGAGACCTCAAAACCATTTCTTTAACCTCTCAGTTTATTCTTTCTCTTTCCTTATTTATCTAACTATATATCCTTTCATTTCTCAGACAGAAGGACCCACATCAAAGCCTGCCACGTCATCAAATGCAGTGCAGAAGGCAGAGGATGTGGTGAGCACAATGCTGGCTAAGGGATTTGTCCTGGGAAAAGACGCTGTGGGCAAAGCCAGGTCATTTGACCAGAAGCACCAGCTGACATCGACCGCCTCTGCCAAGGTGGCTACCCTGGACAGGAAGATTGGGCTGAGTGAGAAGTTCTCCATGGGCACCTCAGCTGTCAATGGCAAGGTCAGAGAGGTCGATGACAAATTCCAGGTACTTGCTGATATGGACCTATGTGCTTGTAAGGTGTAACTATTTCTTACAGTAGTTTCTTTGTTTGGGATTTCTGGTGCTGGTTTTGGACTCTGGGACCTGCCTCTGAGGGGAAATATAGGCCTGAGATTCTAGCCCTTAAAGCTTGGCTCTTTGGGCCTTTCACTACTAAGCACCAAAATGAAGTTGCCACTCTTTTATTTTGGTCCAAGATAAGGCATTATGTCCAAAGTTTAACACTTAAGAAGCCTAAACAATTGAACCCCCTGTTGGTTTGAATTTTTTGTGCTTTACTCATGGTTTTGTGGTTTAGCCTCACAAGTTATCGGAGGCTTGATCATTTCAGCAAATAATTTCATATTAGTAGTTCTCATACCTGCAACTATTAGCCACCCCTTTTTGGGTTCATTGTATAATATCAAATTTTTAGTCTTGTGTAATTAAAGATTTAAAATACTGTGTTGTTGATGACTTTGCTGATTTAAAATTTATTCTAAATTAAGAGGGTTTGGCTGAAGGATTTGAACATCAAAGTTTATATGATATATTTAATATGATTTGCATTAAAGAAAGGTCAGGAGCATTGAAGTCATTTTTTTGCTCAGTTGACCTAGTTTCTAGCACTTGGGTGTTGCTTACAAGTATAAAGGCTGTTGTGTGTAAGCTGCAAATGGCAGAGAAATGTTTGTTAATTGTAGCAACAAAGGTCAATTAAATTAGCCAGTAACACCTATATGGTAGTAGGTTTTTTAGGTGATACATAGACATGGATTAATGGACCTCTTTTCCAGGTGTCAGAAAAGACCAGGTCAGCACTTGCTACAGCAAAGCAGAGTGCAAGCAATGCAGGGTCAGCCGTGATGAAAAACCGGTTCGTTTTCACCGGCGTCTCTTGGGTCTCCAGCGCCTTCAGCAAGGTTACTGAGGCCGCCAGTGATGTCAGCAACAAGACCAAGGAAAAGATGGCTGCCGAGGAGCAGCACAAGGGTTCTGGTAGTGGGCCCCACTGATCTGCTTGCTTTTGTAGTTCATTTATTTTTATTGTATAAAGTTTTGTGTTTTATTTGTGGGTCTGATGACGGCGGTGTTGAATTAGTAATTAGGTGAATTCTTGCTATACTTCATATCTTCTGCTATTTTTACAGACCCTTCCTCTTGTGAGATTATTTGTTACTTAATTAGTTATTAGGTTTCATCCCAGTAATAGAATGTTGTTCTGCTTCGTTCATGGAAATTACTGTCGTAACATCTAGTTGCATCTAAAGTGGTCTTCTTATTCTTTTACCTCTGCGCTACTAATACTTCTATTTTGACTGCTAATATAGCCCTGCAATATGTTTATGTTGTTTTAAAGTGTGATTGAATGGTTTGGCACATTGAAAACCTTTTGTTTGGGAATACTGTTAATTTTGATGGAATGATGGGTCTTTTCAAGAAAGTAAGAATCTAGCATATTGGAAGTAATAGGATTGCAATGGACGCCTACAATCATAGCTTACTGGACAACCAGATCAGGCAATGAAGAAGCTGTTATGCGACTCAGATACTACTAATTCCGTTAGATGCTTAGAAACTAGTTGCAATGGAGATATATTATAGGAGAAAAAAAATATCTCATATAAAAGACATATTTAAAAAAAAAAATTAGACTAATTGACAAATGATATTTTTTAAATATCTATACATAAATAACATTTCTCAAATAATATTAAATAACATTTTTTTATTTTTGATCTATTTCATAAAAAAATTCTCAAATAAAACGACATATTAAATGACAAATAACATTCCTTAAATGATATAAAAAATAAAAATGTAGACATGATTAATCAATTCAAAATTTATAATTGACAGTTAAAAAATAGAAAAAAAATCATTAATAATCAGAAAGATGATACAATTTGGCATGTGGAGAGTCCATGCCTAAATAAATTTAGACGTCTACACGTAAAATAACATAAAAAAAGAGTATAAAATCAAAATATATGATCGAGGGTAAATATTTAATCCAAAATTTTATCTTTTAATCAAAATCATTAACAGATCAGGATATCTATGTACTTAGTATAAGAATGAAGATATAATCATAGTTGTTAGATGTTCGGTTAGCAATTAATCGTTAGATCTCTGTTATTCAAGAGGATGTATACTCTATAAATACCTCAATGTACATGTATCAAAAACAGACAAGATGAATATTCAAAATTCTATTTCCTTTTCTATTAGCGTTTCCCTTAGGAAGACATTTCATTTATTGAGTACGTGTCAGGTACCGTTATTATTGACGGTATCATGCCCGGGAATGTGTTATTTTGTGCGAAACCGTTAATCAATTTATATTACTAGATCTGAATCGTTCAATTTCTTTGTCCTGTAGTGGTGAGTGGTGACGCATTCGATGCTGGGGAAGTTACGAATTACCTTTTGTTTAAGATTAGAACTAACATTATCGCTGACAGAGCAACTAAGTCGTTGTAGTATAGTGGTGAGTATTCCCGCCTGTCACGCGGGTGACCCGGGTTCGATCCCCGGCAACGGCTTAATTTTTCATTATACTTTTTTCTTTCGGACGAATTTAAAAATTTGATTTTGATGACAACCAAATTCTCAGGCTCCCGACATTTTATTAATATCCAACAGTTTAATAGAAATTAATATTTATGTCAGAATTCCTGGAGGTTTTCACAAAAATTTCTAAAAGAAACCGGCTACAAAATGGCCGGCTTACCTCCCACTAAAGGCCACAAATGGCCGGCTACTTTTTTTTTTTTTTTTTTTTTTTTTTAGAGACTTTATGAAGAGCAAGATAATGAAATATAACACTGAAAATTTAATTTTTTTGTTTAAATACTTGTTAGATTATTTCTTTTGATATATAATTAACATATTTATACTAAAATACGCTAAATTATTTGAAATTATGTTGAATTACACTATATTACGTTAAATTACGCTAAATTACATTACATTACGCAAAATATGGTACGCTAAATTATATATGAATATGGACGATATCTTCACTGAAAAGGCGAAAAACAACGACGAAACTTCAAACGGTCATAAAACGGCGCTCGAGTGTCCGATTTCAGCAAATGACCACTTTTCGGAAAGCTTGCAAAAATACGCATGTGTCTGTGACCACTTTGTTGTTTTTGAAATTCAAAATTGCCAAAAAACTAAGGGAAGAGCCTCAAAACTTGAGTTGAAGTTTCCGATTAAGATTTTCATTTCTATTATTCAATCCAAGTAGCTCAGTAAATTAGTTACATAATGAACTTGTAGAATACCAATTTTTACTATTTTTCAAATTTTTTTACTATTTTTTATAATTCATGAAAGATGAGACAAAATCAGTCTACTTTAGTGTAATTTTGCGTAGTTTAGCGTAATTTACCGTATTTCAGCATAATTAGCGAAGTTATTGTAAGTTAACGTAATTTAGCGTAATTTAATGTAATTTAATATAATATAGTGTAATTCAACATAATTCAAGTAATATAATGTATTTTAGTATAGAACATGCTAATTATAAATCAAAAGAAGTTATCTAACAAATAATTTAAACAAAAAATTCAATTTCAGTATTAGATTTCATTATTTGCTCTTCATAGTGTCTAAAAAAATAAAAAAAAAGGAAACAAAGGAGTAAGCGGTCATTTGTGGCGGCTTGGGTATTTTAGCGAAAGTCGTGAATTCTGGCATTATATTAATTTCTAATTAACTTGGATATTAATAAAAATCTCGGCAGCTCGTATTACAAAAACAGGCACAGTTGTAAATAAACTACTCAGTAAAAAAGTTACAGCGAATCGAAAGTGCACATCTTAAATCCGCCTCGAATATTCAATCTGAATTTATACGTTGATTTTGATTCATCCTGTCGTTCAAATGAGAAAAAAAAAAAAAACAGAATAGAGCAGGATATGCAGGGGAATTATCCCAATATGTGAGAATAAAGGAGCTAATGCTTTGTGTACTTGGAGCAGAGTTTAGATTACGCAACTTGGTTTCGTCCACTTTTGGATCTTGAACAACTCTCAGGACCATTATAAATAATAATGAACAACTTTCACCTTTTTTAGTGAACTTTTGCCATATAATAGTACAACTTTTGATAACAGATTAGGTAAGTTGTGAAAATATCGCAGGATCAAAACAACATTCACATTGACAAGTTGAGGTGATGGCAATTATTAGAGTCCACAAAACCAAAATTTCTACTCTGATTTTAATTTTAACTGAGACTTGCTTAATGTCTCTGGTATTTAAATTTGTACTAACAAGAAATCTTTTTAAGAGTTCATTCTTATATATGAGTAAGACTTGAGTGTTATGGATAGCATAAGGCCTTCCGTGCTACGGTCTCAAAAATCTATTGTATAAACTTCAAACTTCGATCTAAGCAGCTCAGTAAATTAGTTATATAATGAACTCGTAGAATATCAATTTTTACTATTTTTAATTTTTTAATTTTTATAATTTATAAAAGATGGCAAAAAATGACTTATAAATAAAAAAAATTGCCAATGTTTTAGACCATTTTTTCTATCTTTCATAAATCATAAAAAATAGTAAAAAATTTCTAAAATAGTAAAAATTAATATTCTACAAGTTCATTATATAACCAATTTACTGAGCTACTTAGATCGAAGTTTGAGTTTATACGATAGGTTTTTGAGACCATAGCACGGAAAATATTATGCTATCCATAGCACCTAAACCTTACTCCTTATATATTATATCATTAATTCAGTGTCAACTTACCAGTAAATAATACAATTATTGCTAGATTTCGCTAGTATCAAAATTAATATCTCATAAATAATAAATTATTTTAGGAAAAAAATACAAGGACTCGTTACATATGTATCCAAGTATCAACCACCTCCCTGCATTTTAAATAAAATTAACAAATACCCCTTGTATTTCCTAAATAGTTACAAATACCTCATTCTATTCAATTGTTTTATTAAAAAAATTGAAAAAAAAAATTCAAACATACCCCCTTCATTTTTATTAACATTCAACCATAATTCTTTTTTATTATTAAAAAGTAGTCTCTACTATTTATTTCAATTATTACCTAACATAAATCAATACTATTTAGTTCTTACATTAAAAATAAAACTATTATTGCATTCCAACTCGCCATATTAAATCAGACTTATATTTAACCATCATATTGTATTGCTATCATTAATTTTGCATGAGTCATAAATAAAATGAAAAATGAAGAACGATATGAATTAAAGGTTGTCAATCTTACATATTTGATACCTATTTTTGCCACTTTAATTGACTCATCAGCATTATTTTGGTAAAAAGAAAAGAGTGTGTATTAATTTTTAAATAAGAAGGATAATGTCTGAATTTTTTTTGATAGAAGAAGGGGCATGCTTAAATTTTCAAATATTTTAATTAAAAATTGAATGAAAGGAGTATTTTGCCAACTACTCACAAAATAAATGAGGATATATAATTGTTCACCTTGATTACCAATAAAGAATATAATTACTCGAGGTATCACTTGAAGATTATTTATAATAACAATCTTAAGAATCTTACAAAATAAAGTTTAAATTTGAAATCTATGATTATAGACGTCATCTATATTTTCTATAAATTATTATAATATTTGGTGTATGTTATACCGTACATCAAGTGACTTGAAATTTAAATAGTGTGACATTAATAATTATTTATGCATCATTAAAAATACTTAATACATGAAATATAATTGTTAGGCTATTATTATGTTCAATAATATACTTATAAATTTATTGTCAAAATAATCATTGCCAAGTAATATAGAGCTTCAATGCAAAGAAAGTGTCAATCTAAATCCTATTGATAGTATAAAATATGTTTAATCATATCTGATAGTGAATTACAGGAGTTTTACTATATGGTCAAACTGATGCCATAATTTTGGATTATATAATACCCTATTAGTCATAACAGATGTACATTGTAAAATTAATTAAAGTTGCGGTTAACCTAAGCTCATTATAAGATTTACACCAATAATTTTCCCTCATCTTAAAATGCACACTTAACTTTAGCCTAATATATATATATATAGATGGGCTATTGTGCTTTGCAAAGTAAATGAGGGTGTTTACTTCGGGTCATATTTTCATTTTAAAAATCCAAACAACCGATACGAATCGTTCAACATGTTCTAAATATTGAAATGTGCTTGGAGACTAAATATTATATTTTTTGAAATTTTTTTACTGTTTATAAAGCCATTTTGAAAATCGTTGATCCACTGTGAACAGTAAAAAACAGTTGTAGTTCCTAAGCTTTCGTGCTATCAATTTGTTATTGCGTTTTCAAAGTTCAAATAGTCGATCTGAAGTGCTCAACATGTTCTCCATATTAAAATTTGTTTGGAGACCAAATTTTATATTTTTGGAATTTTTTTACTATTTTTAAGGATTTTTGAAAATCAGTGTTTTGAATAATAAAAAATAAATAAAAGAAATCTGAAAAAGAATTCACATTTTAATATGGAGAACATGTTAAGCACTTCAGATCGACTATTTGAACTTTGAAAACTGTAAAACCGAATTGGTAGCACCAAGACTCATGAACTACTAGTCTACTACTTTGAAAAATGAAGGATATAGTGCATTAAGATGTGCACAAAATCCTTCATATTTTGACCGCTTGACTTGATAGTAAATAAATTAAAAAATTAAAAAAATTTATATGGAAACAAAACTGTCGTTAAGGAGATTGGTTTGAACAGTTTGGATTTACCGTTTGAAGCCGATTCGATAGATTTTGAAGGACAGAAGCATATTGTTGATATACTAGAGGAAGCCTGTTAGCCGTACTCTCTCTCTCACTATTATAATATATATATATATATATATATAATATATATATATGGAAGAGAGAGAGAGGAGGGTTCCAATACCTCATTATACCTCATATTGTATATCTCTGTTTTCAAAGTTCAAACTGTTGATACCGAACCGCTCAACATGATATCCATACTAAAATATGCTTGGGGATGAAATTTTATAATTTTTTGCAAAAAAAATTACTATTTTTTAAGATAGGTACAAAATCACTGTATCTGGACCGTTCAAAAATAGTGATTTTGTACCTATCTTAAAAAATAGTAAAAAATTGCAAAAATTATAAAATTTCATTCAAAGCTATTTTAGTATGAATATCATGTTAAGCGGTTCGGATCGACTGTTTGGACTTTGAAACACTGAGATATAGTATGAGGTATGATGAGGTATGAAAGATATGAGGTATTAGAACCCTCCTCTCTCTATATATAGAGGTTGGCTACTCTACTTTTATGTGTGTA
The DNA here is from genome assembly GCA_025461045.1 of Carex parvula. Lineage (NCBI taxonomy): Eukaryota > Viridiplantae > Streptophyta > Magnoliopsida > Poales > Cyperaceae > Carex > Carex parvula. Next base: position 3,216 of record JAJGRW010000015.1, on the reverse strand, counting down.
TATATATATATAGAGAGAGGGAGAGAGAGAGATTGGCTAATATCAAAATGTTGTTCCTAGGTTGTCGAACAAACGCTTTGATTTTTACATTTTCAAAGTCCAAAACAGTCGATCCAAACCATGCAACATTCAATATGTATTAAAATGTGCTTGAAGACCAAAATTTGACATTTTTTGAATTTCTTTTACTATTTATCAAGCCAGTTTTAAAATCGCTACTTTCAATGATCCAGAAAATTTCAATGTTTATTAAAATCAGCGATTTTAAAATTGGCTTAATAAATAGCAAAAAATCCAAAAAATATAATTTTTTTTGTCTCCAAACACATTTTAATATAGAGATCACATCTAACGATTTGAATTCGACTATTTGAACTTTGAAAATCGGAAACCAATTGGTTGCACCACAGCTCCGAAACAACACGTTTTGATATTAGCCAACCTATATATATATACGTATACGTATACGTATATGTATATATATACACATACATATGTATGTATATACTATCGTATTTTAGTATAACAATTATTGATACCGTCTTTTAACTTTAGACTCATGTAGAATCTTTCGAAATGCACACTTGTCTAAACCAAAATACTTATCCAAATCCAAATTATTCTATGTGGTTTGAACTTCTAATTCATTGTTTGAATCATCTCTAAATGCATATTTGTCCGGCTAAAATGATGATCACTTGTTTGAAGAAAAATGAACACCATTTAAATTATTTGATGTCCTGAATTTTGCGAACGCATTATTCAAACCATCCTAAAATACACACTTATCTACTAAAAATAAATATTTATTTGAAGCAAAATAAACACTCTGTTTTAACCAAAATATATATTTATTTATTTTTTCTTTTTTGAAAAGTTAGTCAACAGGCTGAAATATTCAAACTATAATTAGAACTCTGCTGATAACTATAATTACTAAACATGACGATATAAATTAATAATACAATGTACCTCATGAGTGATGTATACATATTAAAAACACTTTGAATTTTCTAATTTTTAGTTCGTTTGATGCATTCATTGTCGAAATCTTTTAATTGACAGTCAAAGAACAGTTTCTTATTGATTAGAACGGATGCAGCATTCTGTCATAATTAAGTACACTATATTTTTGTCCCAAGTGGATATCTAAATCTCAACTATGCTTAACTAACAAGTGCCTAACCATGACTTGGATGAGGTCTGAGATTTTCTCCTTATTGTTTAAGAGATTCTGTTGCCCCACAAATAAATTATTTGTCAAAACTATTTTTCACATAATTTATTCAATCTTTTTTTTTAGGGTTTTTGAAATCATGGGTTGGAGTCATGTCATCCAACACACTTTCAAATTCTTATGTATTAATATAGAGAATTTTCTCATTTTATGAGTTTCGAATCCATAACCTCTCACATGAGAATCATGTCTTTGCTACTACTATATTTAGGATTTAGATGCAAAATATGCAGTCAGAGTGTGCTCTCCTGTGCCAATCCTTTGTCGGTATAACGGTTCCTTATTTATATTACCAGTACACATAATCATTAATTGTTTCCGTGCACGGATCTGCTATCAAAGTCTAAGCCACCTATCGTTCTTTTCTTTTTTTCTTTAAATCTAAGACACATGTTACTAAATTACTCTAGTCAAATATGTCAAAGGCCGTTTAATTAATATAAATATATTTTATTGAATTTTAGAAGCTACTCTCTATAGTACATCGCATTTGATTAGAAAAAAAAAAAATATTCAAAAAGTTAGTTTTGATCATCCGGTAAATAAGATAAATACGTAACACAAATAATATAAATTATGAGAAAAATTACTTTTATATTCTTTAATTTTATTTAAATAAATCTCAATAATATAGTATAATATTTCAAATTCACGACTAATTTGTAGTTTGAAACAAGGTTCACTTAGTGACCTTCTAAGTAATACCCTGGAAATAACATGTATATTTAAGAAAGTAACAAAATAATAAGAAATTAAAATAAAGAAAGGGCTATGACAAGCAAGTATTTTATTAATTTATCTATGATAGATAATTAACAAGTCACGTGGCTTTAAATTAAAATAGATGATGGGGAACAATATCAAGGTTTTTCCTCTGAATGCTCGTAAAAAAATTATATTTTTGCATGCTTGTAAAAAATCTGATAAAGTGAATTTGATCCAAGCTACAATTTTTGTTAGGATTTAAATTTCGGAAAATTATTGATTCCTACTATAGGGCAAAGGGAAACAAAAATATATAACGTGCTTTAAATATAATTAGACAATTTTAATTGTCCAAAATACTCTGTACCGTTGATGACCATACATGACATAATTAAACAAGGTATATTTTTTTTTTTGGGTTTAATATATATGTCCTAGCTAGTCAAATTACATTTGTATATGACATTGCGTGACTGTGGCCATTGTATATTAGAGTGCTTTGTTTGCTTATGGTGTAGCACTAATATGGTCCTGACCATATTAGTGGGTCCATGTTATATATAGCTTTGCAAACAAGTACATGATTTGAAATTTTCTAATAGATGGCATATTTTAAATTTCTCCAGCAATTCCAGCTGATTAACCTTTTTAATCTGTGTTTTTATTTCACATAGATGAATTAAAAAAGTCCTTTGATTCTTTTTGCACTAATTTGACATGGCAAAAAAATATATGAGGAGGGATCTAGTTGCACAATTTGAGTTACAACAAAGTTACCACAACCATTTTCTACATTTTCAAAGTCCAAATCGTCGATCCAACCCGTTCAACATGATCTCCACAATAAAATGTGCTTGCAAATCAAATTTTACATTTTTTTGAATTTTTACTATTTATTAAGTATTTTACAAAAACTAGTCAAATTCAGACCATTGAATTTGTACCCATCTTAATAAATAGTAAAATTCAAAACAAATGTAAAAATTTGATCTGGAAGCACATTTTGTTGTGGAGATCATGTTGAACGGTTTGGATCGACGATTTGGACTTTGAAAATGTAAAATGGTTGTGGTAACTTTGTCGTAACTCAAAATTGTGGTAACTAGATCCCTCCTCAAAATAATATATAGTTGGGCTACGGTACATTGCAATGTATATACCATCTTGTGCATTGGATGGTAAATTATTGGATTCAAAGTCCAAACAGTTGATCCAAACTGTTCAACGTGATATCTATATTGAAATGTGCTTGGAGACCAAATTTTACATTTTTC
>JAJGRW010000014.1:37873-289092 GCA_025461045.1 Carex parvula | reverse complement strand
CATAATGTATTTAGAGATCAAATTTTATATGTTTTGGAAATTTTTCACTAATTTTTTAGATAGGTACAAAATTACTGTTTTGATTGGTCCAGAATTTTCTGAAAACATTGATTTTGTACAAATCTAAAAAATAGTAAAAAAATTATAAAAAATTATAAAATTTGGTCTCCAAGCACATTTTAATACAAAGATCATTAGCTGTTCGGATCAACTGTTCAAACTTTAAAAACAGAAATAAGGATGTGGAACATGATTGGAGCACAAAACCAATGGTGCATTTTAACTCTACTCATATAAGATATTGTAGATTTAAGATTCAGTACTCAAAGCTTGTATTAATTTATGAGTTTTAATTCTCATTTAATACTAAAAAAATGTAAACAATAACGAGAGTAGTTACAAAGCTTGTATTAATTTCTAACGGAGTTAGTATGGAACGAATCTATAACATTTTTCTAGAAAAATATTTATTTAATAAGAATAACTTTTAAAGAAGATAAATCTATGAAATAAATTTTGTTTTCAACGAATTTAAGAAACAAATAAATTTATTTTTTGAAACATTTAAATCGTATATAATAGTAAACAATACTTAGTCACACGCAATATAATCATGATGAATGACGAATGACGAGATAAAAAAAACAAATCAGATGATTTAATTGACCCCATTCATTTTCAACTTTTTTGTATTTATACTCTATTTTAATATAGTTTAAACTAAAATATTATTTAGTGTGAAATTGATCTCATTCATAGTAGAAATTTTTTTTATGTTTGATCTTTATTCACGTTTGACCTCCATAGTTTAAAAGTCTGACTCCGCCCCTGATAGAAAATATAAATGATGTGAAGTGACTAACTAACTTAAAGTCTATCTCTTCTTAATTATCTATTATAAATTATATATTCGGTACATTTTTTTATAAATTAAGTGGGATTAATTATTTTTATAAAACAATATAGGCATTATGAATTTATGATTAATTCTAAAATAAACTCAGAGTAAACCAGATCACCTATGCGTCAGCGTTCAGATCAAACTAATTATGATTTTCACACGCTAACGGTCTTGTTTATTTTTAGAAAATCCATCCTCTTAATTTTTTTTTACAAAATATCCGAAGTATCAGGGGACTATTTTGCACAAAAACCACCTGAAGCAACAAAGCCAAAGAAAGAACAGAGCGTTCAGGTCCTCAGACGTGGGAAAAGGAAACGGTTTTATTTTTTTTTTTTTCCTAAAGGGAAAAAAAAAAAAAAACAATCGTCTCTTCTTCCTTGTATTGTAGCCACCTAAGCCACTTTTTATCTTCTTCCTAAGAAGATCAATAGAGAAATCTCCAAGGCGGTTTTAGCGCTTTTCCTTTCCATCATCTTAGCTTTAATCGAAGCCTCTTTATGGTTTTATCCCTCAAAGCTAACGCAGCTATCAGGTAATTATATTCTAATTATATTCTTATTTATCTTTTTCTTTTTTTCTGATAAATTGTAATTTGGTAACTGTCCTTTATCTTTTTTTTTCCTAATTATTTTTTTTATTAAAATTGTTTTTCGGACTTCGCTCTTAAAATAAAAGTTTGTGTTGAAGAAAAATTAAATTAATCTTTAAGGAAAATAAAATTTGTATACATTTTTTAATATTTTATTGGTTCAATATAAAAATATTAAAAAATTATAGACATGGTTAAATGGAATCAAGTAAAGAATGAAACTAAATATGTATATTTATTCATTCAAAGTATTACAATAGTTGTATATTGACGATTAATAAATTTTATAAAATAATACATAAAAGTGTTGCATAAATTATATCAATCAAGAGCTTATTCTACATAGTTTGTGTAATGTAATAATTTACAATTGTTCATGTCAAAGTTAATGATTTTGATTGTTAAAAAATATCACAATAAAACCTACAAATTTAGAGACGATTCAAACCTCTCACTAGGGGTGTTCAAATGGTCGGTTCGGTTGAAACCGAACTAAAATAACCAAACCAAACTTTTCTTCGGTTTTCAAAAATAGAATCAAGCTGAACCGATTAAACTTATAAACCGCGAAGTAAATCTATTGGTGTCATTATTAACGAATATTACACATTTTCATACACAAGTTATTCAATTCCATATAAAATATGTAGATATTATAAAATATTTAAACTAAAATGAAAGAAATGATGCATTGATTGAACCAGACAATATATAAATCATACTTGAACCAATATAATTTGGTCGGTTCGGTTTAGTCGGTTTTGAAAACTGTAAACCGAACCGATCTATTTAAACCAAAAAAACAAACCATTTAAACTGAAATTTTTCGGTTCGGTTGAAAACGAACAAACCGAACCGTTTGAACACCGCTCACTCTCACGATGATGATATGTTGCCTATTGCATATATTACAATTCAATGCAAGGAGCCCACTATATAGATGGAAGGAATTCATACTTTCATTTTCTAGTGCAATACAAAGACTGCAATTTGTTTATTTTACCATTCTTTATTATATTATAATATGTTGCCTGAAAAGTTGTATAGTTTTCTGATGTTGATACTTATAACTAAAAAAAAAAAAAGGTGAATCATAAACTTCAATCAATATCAAGTGCAAATCAGATATTGATGTAAATTAAACCATATAAGAGCATTTACATTCCTGATCCTATTAGAGTTTATAATATGATGTGGCAGTTTTTAATTCAGTTTCAGAAATGTGGAAAAATTTCTTATTTATAAACTATGCAGTAAAGTTTCTTATTAAGAAACTGTTTATAAACTCCATGCTGACAAAATAATTAGCTCAAATTATTTATCTTTTTTAATTTGTTGCTGATGTAGCTTAATAGAAACTCTAAAATTAATTTCAGAGATGTGAGAGTTGGAAACTTTAGAGGTCTTAATTCTAAAAAGTAGCTAACAGTTATTTAGAAACCCATTTGAGTTGCTGGGATATAGATGTTCTAAGACAAAAATAGAGGAGTGTTAAAAAAACTTAATTCTCAACTATTTTATGATATATATATAGATTGATTTAAATATTATTTTGGGTCAATATCATCCAAGTCACAAATACCTCTCCTTTTCATTTATTTCATTTGTTTTATGTGTATTTCAACAATGTATGTTTCAAACTGCCGTCTTTATCATTTTTTAATACAATTACAACGAAATTTTACTTGTCTAATCCCCAAAAAGAATTTTTCTTATCGATATAAATATAGAGATGAACATGACCTAACAATTTTTTTTATTAAAAAACATAAGATAATAATTTCTTTTAACCAATGTTGTCTTTTTCCGTGACATGTCTTATGACATAACATTATAAACTCTATTGGTGAATTTTTTAAGAGTACGGCTATGGTACTATGCATAGCACACTTTAGTTGGTATTATGAATGCATATTTTTATTTTTAAAGTTCAAACAATTGATCCGAATCGTTCAACATGATCTTCGTATGAAAATATATTTAAAGACAAAATTTTATAATTTTTTAAAATTATTTTACTATTTTTTAGAATGATAAAAAATCACTACTTTCGAATGGTCCATAATTTTAGATCAAATAATTTGGTACCTTTTTTAAATAATAGTAAAAAAAGTTTCAAAAAATTGTAAAACTTGACCTCTGAGTATATTTTCATGTGGAGATCATATTGAATGGTTTAGATCGACTGTTTCGACTTTAAAAATAGAGATATTCATCCATAGTACGGATCAAAATAGTACCATAGCCTCACTAATTTTTTTAATACTATTATTTTTGACAATCTATTCTCCATTTCTCCTACCCCATGTGATGTACTTTCAAAAATAAAATTGGAGAGGGGAAGAGAAAATGGTGGGGACCATATACCATACCTGATACCTTGCATTGATCCTTGACTAAACTCCAAAATCAGAGCGGCTGATGAATAAAAAAAAAAATAGTTCTTTTATCAAGTCCCTATTATAACTTTTAATTATGTTTACATTATTACAAATAAAGAGGGGTCTCTCCCATGTTATATGCTTGGAAAAGGTACATACTTGTTTTAATTATAATTTTAAAACCACTTCACTTCACTGTTTAATAGCATTTTTGGTAGTCTAGAATTTGTGTTTCCTTTTAAAGTCGTTTGAAGTTTGGAAAAACAATTTGCTCACTGTTTCAAAAAGAAAATTTTGCAATATCAAGGGATTTTTTTTACTATGGAAATAGGGGTGTTCACTGGTTCCGATTTAGTCGGTTTTGAACCGAACCGAATTAGTTTGGACCAAACGGTTCGGTTTTTTCGGTTTAATGGCTCGGTTCGGTTTGCTTTTTAAAACCGAATTATAATTTCGATTCGGTTTGAACCGAAATAACCGAACCGACCGAAATTTTATATATTATGAATTTGGTCCGGACCGCCCCAGTTTATTTCTTAATCAATTGCTTTAAATATTTCGGTTTATTTCTTAATACCTCGGTTTATTTCTTAATATACTTCGGTTTATTATAAATCAATTGCTTTAAATAAAAAAAATTAATATATTTCGGTTTGAACCGAACAAACCGAAATAAAACTTTGGTTCGGTTCGGTTCGGTTGCAATGCTAAATAGGTTCGGTTCAGTTTTATTTTTGAAACCGAATTATAACTTTGGTTTGCCTAGTTCGGTTTGGTTTCAACCGATGAACACCCCTATATGGAAATATATATACACTGTAGTTTTTTCGAAAAGTTTTTTTTATGTCGTGTATTCAATTCGGCAAATATTTAAAATATTTTTTTTATTGGTACTTATTAGCCAACAATGAAGATGAGAATTTAAATATTTTTATCGTTTATTTTTCGGTTACGTCTTTATTTTTTATTTTTTAATAATAGAGAAATCTAAAACTCAAATAATAAAAACCTACTATAATTATATTATATCCATTTATATACATAAGAAGTTACAATACTTTATCCTATTTTGGTGAGAATCAAAAGTTTGGAAATTAAAAAAACCGTCCTTAGCTGTGAATACTTATAAACTTCTGACTTTAACAAAAATATAGCTACAATGTAATAGTTTATTTATACATGTAAAATAGTTTATTTATACATGTAAAGAAAATGATATAAATAATTTAATCGTCCTATTTTGAAACGACAATTATATTTTTTTTAATTTATTAAACTTTTTAAAATAAACTCACAACAAAAATTAAAAAATAAAAGCATTTAAATCCTTAGTTAAAAAAAAAAAAGCAAAACAAGGTAAGCTTTTCCTTTTTTTACTGTTCCTTCCGAAAATAACCAGGCGCGGTACCTCAGGTTACCTGACTCAAGCAAATTATAATTGGATAGTTCTTTTAATGTGGCACAAATCTCAAAACAGATCCCTACGGTTTTCATAAGTATCAGATTTAGGGGTGCAAACGGATCGGATACGGATCGGATAGTGGTAAAACCATATCCGTATCTATTTTATTTTTCGGATACGGATATGTACGGATACGGATCGGATATCGGATATCCGTACATATATACATAAATCTTTTCATAATATATATTAAACTATATGGTATATATCTATTATTTAGATACGGATAGTTAATATTCAAAACCATATCCGTATCCGTATCCGCATGGATATTCGGATATCGGATATCTGTATTTAATTTTCGGATACGGATCCGGATACGGTCGGATTTTATCCAATCCGTTTGCACCCCTAACCGGATTGAGTTTGGCTCAGATAGAATTAATCTGGGCCGTCCGTTCAATTTGCTTGAGTCAGTTACTTGGGAGGATACGGATCCATATCTGTGGGGGTTGACTGTTGAGCATGGAAGCATTAAATGCGAAGCTGACAAGTGGGGTCCAAAGAACGGAGGTTCGCTAAAAGGCCACTTTCAGGTGTACCGTCGCGAAAATTTCTCTGTAACGACCTTTACGCTATTCTCAGCGCTCCCTTCCTCACCTCTCTTATTACCATTTTTTAATTTATTTTTCGTTTTTTTTTTCTGAATCTCTACAAATAATAGTTGAGGGCTTGAGGCCAGATTAAGCCGGCCTAAATGAAGACAGCTAATATATATTAGAATCCTCTGTGGCGTGTATAAATTCTCACATAATGTGTCTTTTCACGTAAATCTTGGACCCACTTAGCACTTTAATCTCGTGGGGTCCACTTATCAGTGGAAATCTTAAAATTGCAGTGACACGAAATTTTACATAATTAATGGTAGGATGCTGCTCTGCCTCTGCTTATATATAGAAAGTGGCCTAGCGAGCGTGAAATGTGGCAGTCTACCAACCTTTTTCCCTTTGCTTAGCTACACAAAAGGTGTACATATACAATCGCCGTACCAAAAAGAAAATGTATACAGTCAGTCACATTAAATAATCCGTATATACAAACATATAGTTAAGGGTTATATCATTAATTATTTAATTTGTTTTTCTGTTGGTTAATACTTAATACCAGTTCAACCGTGTTGCCACCTACAAAGAGAGAGAGAGAGAAGCACCTCTTCGGTTCTGGCCTGAGAGATAGTCAGAGAGAGAGAGGGGAGAAGAAAAGACAAAGCGAATCAAGGCGCCGAAGTCAGATGGGTGCCGCGGCGGCAGGAGACGATGAGGTCTCTGCGGCGGTCGCCGGAAAGGAGGAGAGGATCCTCGTTTCCGTACGGGTACGACCGCTAAATGCCAAGGAATTCGAGAAAGGCGACACTAGCGACTGGGACTGCGTCAACGACACTACCATTGTGTTCAAGTACCCGCCGCCAGGCGAGCGCGCGCTGTTTCCTATTAACTATAGATTCGGTGAGTTTAAATTTGAAAAAAATTGGAAGTTCAGTTGATTTTTTTGATGCATTGGGGCTGTGGTGGTGATTAGGGGGGTTTTCTCGAGGTTGCGAGGTGTAATTTGACAATGTGGGGAGGTTTATGAAGAAATGAGTTGGATTTTTGATGTAAATGGTGTTTTTTTTTTATTGAAACTCGATTTCGGTTTTCTGCTCTAATTTCTGTCTTTGACTCTTTGTTTATTTTGGAATTTTGTTTGTTAAATAAAATAATAAAATACATCTGTGCAGCATTTCACACTCGACTAATATTTTTCATTACAAAATGCCCCAATAACAGATTCTCCTTTCTTTTTCACCTTTTTTTTTTTGCTGGTAGAAATTGTTTTTTCTCCTTTAAATCTAAAGAAATTGATTTGGTAGGACACCTTTTTTCTGAGAGTATAATCTTCTCAGATGATTAATATTTTTTTTAATTTTTGTTTCCATTATCGACACAGATAGAGTATTTGGAAAGGATGTTGGTACAAGACAAGTGTATGAAGAGGGGGCCAAGGAAGTTGCATTGTCAGTGGTCAGAGGAATTAATTGTATGTACTTGCAATTTAATAAATTCTCACTTGTTTGCCACTCTGTTATCTTTTTACTAACATGTAGATTGTATTCACCTTTTCTGTTTTTTTTTTATCCCCATATTTCAGCAAGTATATTTGCTTATGGCCAGACCAGCAGTGGCAAGACCTATACCATGACCGGCATCACCGAATACAGTGTAGCCGACATCTATCAATATATTCAGAAGGTTTGTGTTAGGTTTACTTCAGCAATCATTACTTTTCCCTCAAATTTAATTTGTAAATTTCTTACCTTTTTGCTTTTGTAGCATGCTGAGAGAGAATTTACTCTCAAATTTTCTGCTATGGAGATATACAACGAAGCAGTGAGGGATCTGTTAAGTGCAGACTCAACTCCACTTAGGCTTCTTGATGATCCCGAGGTATGGTTAATCTATTTGATAATGAAGGCTAGGAAATGAATTTTCTTCATAATACATCTTTAACAATAGAAAAAAAGTGTTCAAATTTATTCTCTTCTCTTTTGTTAAAATACCAACAGAAAGGGACTATCGTAGAGAAGCTCATAGAAGAAACATTACGAGACCAAGATCATTTGAGAGAGTTGCTTTCCATGTGTGAAGGTATTAACGCCTTTTTAAACTTTGAATATAACAAACTTTTTCATGTCATTGGGGCTATATTTATTTAGTTGCATTGTTGGCTTTCTTCTACAGCCCAAAGACAGATCGGAGAAACCAATTTAAATGAAATGAGCTCCAGATCCCATCAAATACTCAGATTGGTTTGTTCCTTCTCTGCTAAAATAACAAATTTTACACAATCTACATATTCACCTTCATTTTTCTTTATTATTAAAGTTGATTTCATTTAAACCACTTTTGTTTTACAGACAATCGAGAGCTCTAATAAGGTGTATGTAGGCAGAAATACCTCTACTCTTGTTGCTTGTGTGGTATGAATATTTTTAATCTATAGCTCACATTCAGACTGTGCCTTTGCTTCTATAAGCTGAATTAATTTCGGTTTTCATTCATGTGGATTGTAGAATTTTGTTGATCTGGCTGGGAGTGAGCGTGCCTCTCAGGCAATGTCAGCTGGTATGAGGTTAAAAGAAGGTTGTCATATCAATCGCAGCTTGCTTACTCTGGGTACTGTCATTCGCAAGTTAAGGTAAAAGAATCTTGCATGTTTATTTATTTAATTATAGTATGGTCCCTATATGATCATTATTAAAGTCTCCACCAAAGCATCTACAAGTCAAACAAGGGTATCATTAGATCTTAAGAACAAAGAAAGGTAAATGCATGTACTTCTACATCATCAAAAAGGTCTAGGTAAAAAGTATGTACTTAATTAAATGTCCCAAAAAAATTAGAATATAACAGATAATAAAGGCAGAACTTGCCATGTATTGCAGCAAGGGAGGGAGGAATGGACATGTTCCTTACAGAGACTCCAAGCTGACAAGGATACTGCAGCCGGCACTGGGAGGAAATGCAAGAACTGCTATAATATGTACAATGAGCCCGGCGCACAGCCACGTGGAACAGTCACGCAACACACTGCTCTTCGCCAGCTGTGCCAAGGAGGTTGTGACCAATGCTCGTGTCAACCTTGTTATATCTGACAAGGCCCTCATCAAGCACCTCCAGCATGAACTGACCAGGTTTGTTTAATTTCTCTTCCAAACAAGGGTTGTTTTTTAGATCAGTGAAGTTTTCTGCTTTGATTGGCTTACCAAGTGTTTTTCTTTTTGGAGGATAGGTTGGAGACTGAGCTCAAGTACACTGGTTCTGCGTCGGGGCTGGGAGACTGTGCTTCACATGCCGAGAAACTTAAGGAGAAGGATGCTAAGATTAGAAAGGTATGTTACATTTTTAGTGGTCGCCAGTGATTGCATGGATATAAAACCAAATTGATTTTGCTTGATAAAAATGTTTTCATTTGGTCTGTTTTGTCAGCTGGAGAATGACTTGAGAGATCTCATGCTAGAAAGAGATCATGCTCAATCTCGGCTTGATGACTTGCTCCGAAGTGCCAAAGACGAGCCCTCTTCAGGACAATGGGTACGCTTTGTTATTCTTTTTTCACAGTTTCTCTTTGTTTTTCATTTTATCATCAGATTAAGAGCCCGAACTTGTTGTCTTTTTTTAAGAAAAGGGGCTAAAATTATCTTATTTCCCACCTTTTGTTAGGATGAACTGAGCCGCACATCTGGGACCCATGCACACAGCCCCTCGTCAGAGGTCTTCTCCAATTCTGACACGTTTGCACCAATCCAAGACCGCGAGTATGGCTTCACACTCTCTGAAAATCCAATCATGGCAGACAGCGACATTGAAGGCCGCCACAGCCGCCAACCCAGCAGCCCAGGCTCGTACAATTTAGGTTTCCATAAATCCCCTGAACGAGGCTTTGCACCTTTATCAGACTTGTATGAAGAACATTGTAAAGAGGTGCAATGTGTCGAGATCAACAATTTAGTAAGCAGAACCCAAAGTGAAAATTTAAGCATCTTGTTACCTGAGGATACTGATAATTTGCTGCCGCTTACTGATGCTGACAAGCTGGAGAGTCATGAGGTCTCGAGCTCTGATGACTCGGAGTTACCAGTCAAGGTAGACCAAGAACTCAAGAATGTGAGTATGACTAAAATGGTTGACATATTTGCTGAACCGGAGCCACAGCTTAAATCCTCCATTGACTCAGTCTTGTATGACCTTGGGCTTTTCAAAGAGAGTAGATGATGATTTTGCTGAACCAGATCTGCGTGTGGTGCATTCTGACTCATGCACAGACTTGCAGCATGAGGTAGACCAAAAAAGCTTGAGTTTTGCCAAGAGAGTCGATCAAGCTTATGTGAATCCGGAGTCGCCATATGAGGTGGATGAAGAAGCTGACAAGAGCATTGTCAAGAAAGTAGACAGCTTTAGCGAACCTGAATCAAAGGTCAAAGTCTCCATAGACCAGGAGTTGCCAGAAAATATTGACCAAGAGAAAAATAACGCGACTGACAAGGCTATGGCCAGGTTTGCCAAGCTGAGTGCGGATGTGACTCCTCTGTTTACACCACCATCAGGAAGCCTGACTAGAAGCAGGAGTTGCCGTGCCAGTCTGATGCTGACGTCAGCTTACCTGATTGAAGATCTGCAAAATAGAGATAACATGACCCCACCCGATACATTCTACAAGGACTTTGAGGTGCGACCAGAGAGAGTAAGGAGGAGCCTTTATACGCAGAATAGTGAGAATATGCAAGATCGGCTATCAGTCATTAGATCTCATGGCTCTGAGAGATTTGTGCCTGACAAGGTTGAAGGGGAGAAACAGGTTGCTCAAGGACAGTCGGAAAAGCAAATTGATGTACTCTCTCTCTCTCTCTCTCTGAGTTTTTAATTTAAGAAAATTGTTTCTGTTAGTAACCAGTAAAAAATAGACTTGGTGCTGCCAGAAAGTTGGGTATATGTATATTTTTTCTGCTAGGTTGACATGTCAATTTGGTCTGCATAGACACAAGAGCTGTATTATTTTCAACTAGGTTTGCACTTTCCACAAAGTTATACACTTAATGCAGCAGGTGATCTTAGGTGATTAAGAGGGTTAGCTACAGTTTCATATTTATGCAAATTGAAGTTTGATGATTGATTTGATATTATGCCCCATTCTTGGAATTCATACAGGTAAGCTTTAATAGCACATGGTTTTACAAAAATACAAGAATCCTCAAAATGATAATTAAACTTGGCATTCACATTTAGGAGCTGGAACAAAATTTAGGAATAACTTTGTTATTACTAATTTCCCCTAAGACTAGTTGAAAAATGTTTTTCAGCAAACAAGACGGGCCATGAGTGAGGACATGTCAGTGATCAACAATGCGCCGAAGGGGGCTTCGGGATTTGACCCGATGGCACTGGGTCCTATTGCAGGATCGCCAGCACGGTGGACGTTGGAATTTGTGAAGAAGCAGCAGGAGATAATTGAGCTGTGGCATGTCTGCAATGTGTCCCTCGTGCACCGCACCCACTTCTTCCTCCTCTTTAATGGTGACCCTGCCGATGCCATCTACATGGAAGTTGAGCTCAGAAGGTTGTCTTTTCTGAAAAACAATTTCTCTACTGGTGGTAACAACATAGTCACCTCAAGGTAATTAATAATTATTATACATTAACAGCTTGGTAAAAATATTGCACTTGATGTTTTATTTATTCCTGCGAAACTAAAAGTGTGCCAGATCCATCAGCTCTTTTCTGTTAATTATAATGATGCATAAACTGGCCTTCCTTTTTCATTCTTTCCATATTTAAGATATGCCAAAACTACTCCCTTTTTTTTTTATAACAAATGCAATCGTTGGTCCTTCTCAGTCTCCATATTTGTATAAAATGGGGAAACTAACCGTCAGTGAGAACGATTGACCCAGTTCGGGCTAGTTGGCTTTTTAATACTAGCTTCAAGAAATGGGAAGTTTACTCAGCAGACTTGCCCTAGGGTTATTCCACAAAAAGTTACTAATTTGTCTTATAATATACAAATAATGGCAGTGTGAAGACCCTAAAGCGAGAAAGAGAGATGCTGTACCGGCAAATGCTGAAGAAGTTAAACACGCAGGAAAGAGAAAATGTGTACACCAAGTGGGGCATAGTACTGAGCTCAAAGCAGAGACGGTTCCAGCTAGCACGTCTGGTATGGACTAAAACTGACATGGAACACGTCACAGAGAGTGCATCTCTGGTTGCTGACCTTATCGGGCTATCAGAACCGGGTCAGGCCTTGAAACAGATGGTTGAGTTGAGCTTTACTGTAACACCCCCACGCGTTAGCCGACTTTCTTTTAGCTTTAAGGGTGGAAGCTTTGATTGAGTTTGAGAAATTATTGGTGCATGGAGGCGCTCTGGAGAAGCTGTATCTCTGTGGCTTGATTGATTTTTTTTCTTTTTGTTTTTTTTTTTAACTTTTACTGTGTTTTATAGAAATGAGTGTATATTTGGATTATTAACCAAACCACAGAATGTATCAGTGCTGTGCCCTTGTAAGTATACTTGTCAAATAACAAAAGTGAGCTTGGGTGGCTTTGTTATTTCAGCTAGTGAACAAAAATGGAGCACGTCATGATATGTGTGTCAATTACGTGACGTGACTCTTGTGTCTTGTGACAGGCTATTTTACGTGATGTGCTTCTTTTAAAAAAAAAAAATGAAACGACACGGCAAGTCATGTTACGTAGGTCTTGACATATTATGACATGTATATGACACGCACCAAACAACACATTTTATGTCATGAAGTGACATGTGGTAACATTATGACACATGATAGAATGAGATGTTAGTCCGCTATGATTCTCTACTAGGGATGACAAGTCCCATCCCCATGCGTGCCTATACGGTAGTCCGCTATGATTTTTATTTTTTTCAATCAAGAATTTAAAATTCAGACAAGTAAAAACTTTTTAAGATCAATGTTGGGAAATTTAAATTTCTCGATATTTTTTTTTTCTTAAATTTACAATAATTTTGCATGTCACAAACCGAATATCACAGTATTACAGCATGACTAAATGTGACGTGTCATAGACGTTATTTAGAATATTAATTTCAACTTAGGAATTAGTTTGGCAAATTTGTCACAATTTGTAGAAATTAGGATTTTGATGCTTGGAACACAAAGAGGTCGATATTACATTAATGGAAACTAGCCCTTGTGATTAAAATTGCTATTTAGGATTTTGTCACGATGTAATGAATGAAGAGAGTAGAGAGACCAATCTCTAGAACCTTTGACCAACTAATTTTCGTAACAGCTGTTGCGAAAGAGCAGTACGTAATTATAGATCAAAGCACAAAAAGCAAGATAATTCCCAGCCAAGTAGGGAAACCATTAATGAAGCTAAATAGCTTTCTCAATAAAACAAGTGTGCACATGTCTACTAACAACCGGATCTGTACCTACCGTTTAGGCGCTCACAGTCCTTAGTCAAAGGGCATCCAAAAATGTATACTCCGGATCCTCTGTGCAGCACATCAGTACCTTGTTTTCTACATTAGAGTTAAGCACGTGTCTGTGTATATCATAGTGACAAATCAGTAGTTCGGATTTGGTTCGGCGAGGTCAAAAATTCGTGATTCGGGTATAATTCAGATATAATTCGGGAATGATTCAGTATAACAAGGAAAAAAAAAAACCCAAAAAAACTGTAAAAAAAAGAAGTTTGAAAAAAAAATTAATTTTTTTTTTTTTTGCATTTTTATCGTGAATAATTCGTCAACTCGCGTTTTATTCGCGAATAAAACGTATTATATGTTTTTCTGCGTTTTATTTGGAGTTCGGTTCGGTAACGTCGAAAAAACGAATTATACGCGAATCTTGTCACTATAGTGTATATAGCCATTCTAGTTTAGAAATTATCTTCGGAAGAGTACAAAAGCAATGGTCCTAATGGAATTAAGACTTTGTGCAATTTTTTTGTAGAAATTAAAAAAAAAATCAATTTATCAATTGATGTTTTTTTTCTTCTAAAAAATAGTAAAGACCGAATTATAATAGAGAGTGACCGAATCAATAGTTCGTTCTATTTTTTGTCACATCTTTATACGACTGACAACATTGTAAATCCGAAAAGAGAGAGAAAAACGAGAAACCAAATCGTTACTTGGGCCTACCCAAGATTTCAAAATCCAAACCTCTCCCTTTCCTAGTTTTTTTTTAGGACGAATTTAAGATTTAGTTTAGAATTAAATAAGTTTAAAATGTAGTAATTAAAGGACAGAACTATTGATTCAGTCTAGACAACTGGTCAGAAATAGAACACTGCGCCTAATTTCCAAAGCAGTATAGTCCTCCTAGGCCCCATATTACAAGCAGCAGAGGCCTAAATTAAATCCTTTGTGGAGCCTAGTTTTAATCTAACTTAATCCAAGCCCAAACAAGATTTTCTTATTGGGCCGGACCTATCCTAGTATCCTAAAATCGTAAACAAAACAAAGCTCTGGCTAGAGGGTCCCACCCAACACTACAGTTCTCAGCGAAAGACCGAGAGAGAGAGAGAGAGAGAGAGGAGATTACAGAACCCTAGTGACCGGAGAGAGGCGGCGCTGCTGAGCAGCTACAGCCATGGCGATGCGGTGGTTGGTGCACCGATCGATGCTACGACTCTTCTCCACTTCCAGCGCCTCTCCTTCTCCATCTTCTTCCACACTTGGCGCAAGGGGGGAGATGGTGACGTGCGGGAGAGGCGACAAGAAAACGAAGAAAGGGAAGCGGTTCAAGGGATCGTACGGAAACGCCAGGCCGAAGAAGGAAAAAAAGATCGAGCGCATCAAAGATCGTGTGGAGGTGCCAAGGTCTACCCCCTGGCCTCTCCCCTTCAAGCTCATCTAGAAGGATTTAGGAAGGAGGTGCAATCGGGTTTGATTTGGTTAGATTCCTGTTCCGATACTTATCTTGCTTTATGTAATTTTCTGGTTTCCTCAGGGTTTCCTATGGATTTCTGGATCGAAACTTGCAAGAAATGTTAGTATTTGCCTTCAGAGGTCTATTTGAGTTCTTGTTAATCAAACTCTTTGTTTTTTTCTTTTTTCAAATAAGTACGGTTTTGTCAGTTTAACTCCTATTGTGCAATTGAACATAAAAAAGTTGCCAATTTGTGAAAACAAGATTCTTATGCCCTAATCCGAGATTCTTAGTTTATGATCGTGCAATAAAGCACAAAAAAGAACAAAATACTTCTATCGTGTTGCAATTTGAGCTTCTTCAATTTATTATCATGGTAGACAATTAGAAATCATGTTCTGCATGTCCAAACAATTATCTGAAGGTTTTTCTGGCCTTGTGTGCATGTAAAACTGCACCACTATGCTTGATTACAATCAGTCATAATCAATGTTTTAAATGCGGTTTTTATGCGGTATGCGGAAGGCCACTGCATATGTGGATTTCTATGCGGACTTATATATGTGAATTTTAAATGAGAATTCATATATATATATATATATAAACAAGTATGCGGTAATGCGGTAATATGCGGTACCATACAGCCGAAAATGCAGAACCGCATATTTGACCGAATACAGATTTTCTATTCGGATTACAACCGAATAAGAATATGCAGCCGCATAGACCGAATTTTAATACACTGGTCATAATGTTACTTTACCTGACACGGCTATGTGTTGTATGTCCATGCCGCCCTGGTCCCCATACGGTTTCACATCACTATGGCTACATTTGATCAGTAACCAAACAAAGTTTTGAAATTTCTTTTGAGATTCTTATATTTTTCAAATTTCTTTGGAAAGCTCGGATAGGAGAGGGTCCATCAAGAGGAAAGCTTTGGTATAGATACTGCTGGAGTTCAGATGTAGTTACAAATGTTTGCTTTTTATTTTTTCTCTGGATGTATTGATGTATGCTGTGATGCATGATTTGTGTTGTAGGCACTGTTTTTTTTTTTTTTTTTAATAAACTAACTGGCAGCTGCCAATTTTCAAGAGAGAGAGAAGAAAGAGATACCCAAAATATCTGGTTTGAGGTTTTTGTTCCATGTGTTTTGATGTTGCCATGAGCCTGTGACAATAGAAAAAACAATGAGAAAGAGGCCTTCGGAAACTGGTCTGTACCTAATTGCTACTGTTTTTTACATATTATATGACCAACCACAATAGCCACTTAGTGGAATCAAATAGATGAATATAGGAGCAGACTTGTTGTACTAGCAATGTGAATTTAGACCTATTTTTGGACCTGTTGCTTTCTACATATTGAGCCTGGTATTTGCAACATGTTTTGTTTATGATTTTAATGGTATTATATGATGTACACACGGAAAAGATAAGGGTTTGTGTATTGCCTAAAATCAGTTAGGTTAAATCCTCAAAGCCAAATTAAACACATGTGAGATGCGCTGAAGCATGAATTTTGACTTCACATGCAGCAGGTGTGATGAATGCGGGATTACATACAATTCTCGTGACCTCTCGTCGGCTCTTAGCTTGGACGTTTCTCTTCAATTCTTTGATATTTTGATTGGATAGCAGTTCATTGTCACTAGTTACCAGATTGTGGGGCCACTGGCAAATCTGGATCCTCCATTTAATATTCAACTGTCAAGATTGCACCTGATGTAGAAAGGGTGATGGTCAGGCGTGTCATGAATGATTTACCTAGAAAGGGATGGTCATATTTGGCACCAAATGTAACTATGTTTAACACCATATAAAAACAGAATCTAGAATGCTCGACACTTCCATTGCAACCAGGAAATGTGTGCATGATGCGACCCTGTACAATTAGTACCTCACAAATGGAATTACTTGAAACACTATTTTCTGCCAATCATCATCCCAGTGAAAAGAAAAGTATCATTGGAAATGCTATGCAACTTGGCTTGATCTCGTTTCAGCATATTCCCAAAAGTAAAAAATCTGATTGTGTTCTGTAATTGGTCAAGAGGAGTTGTCAAACTTTATTCATAGAAAGGGATAAGCAAGTTTTTTTTTTTTCTTCATAGAATTAGAATATTTGTTGGACCATCTTTCTGTCATGTGGTCTAACACTGCTTGATGGTATTCTTGCAATTCGAACTGATGGGATGTAGTAGACTAGTAGTTAGTATATTTCTTTTGTTTTTATGTTTTTATGGACTCTTTTGTAATATAAGGTTTGCAGCAAACTCATTGCCCCTCTCTAGTTTGAATAAGATCCGGACAACTTTATATAAGGTTTATTATTATTCTGCAAAATAAGAGGGAGCTTGAGCCCTGGAATAAAAGGTCTTCATGACGGGAACAGTTTGGGTCCGATGTCCATCGGACTCAAAGTGAGTTCGATGGGTTCAATGACTGTCCGATCTGCTTTAAGATTCGTGCCCACGACTTTCGAGTCTGCTTTAAAATTCGTGCGCATGAATTTTTAAAGTGGATTTTTTAAGGGGGGGGGGGGGCAGCCGCCCCCCCCTGGATTTTGAGTTTTAGTGGAAATTTATCAATTTCGATCGACTCTGCCTCTCCCTGGAATTTTTTTTACTCTCCTCTGGACGTTTAATTTGTAATTCAAGTTAAATTTAGGGTTAAAATTGAAATAAATCTGTTGAATTTTGATTGTTAATTAGAATTATAAGTCAGAGCATGAGAAATTACAAGTCAAAGCATTGGAAAGTATAAGTTAAAGCATTATTTTTTGTTGAGTACTCAATTGGTTAATGGATTTAAATCCGATTAAGTATTTAAACCCGATTCGATAATTGTTTGCCCCTCCCTGATGAAAATCCTGGATCCGCCCCTGGATCGGACGTCCATAAACCCATCGGACCCAAGCTGGTTCCCTTCATGACATGTATGGATGGAGTTGGACTTTCAAATATAAGAGTTAAACGTGAATAGAGATTAATTATATAAATTTTTCATGTTACAAATGGAATTAATTTATATTTCCGATAACATTTTACTTTAAACTATATTAAAAATAAAGCAAAAGTACACAAATTCTGAAAATAAATAAGGATCAAATTCTAAGTGACTCTTGCACGCAAATCTGCCAATCTCGCTTTCTTCCTTGACCCTTGGATTCCTTAACTATTGATTGTATTTTGATTTTTTGCAAAATGTACATGCAGTCGATGTCTAGAAAGGACATGAAGCTTATCTAATTAGAATGCATTACCCGTGCGAAATATTCACATTTAGTGCTCTTTTGTTGTTCGCAATATTCAGCACGCAAGTAACCTGGGACCATAAAAATCACAAGTTGAACCTTCTTTTACTTATCTTTTTAAGCGGAAGTAGCAAGTACAGAGTTGATTAAATGCACAAATCATGGTTTATTGCTTTATGGGTAAGACACAGAAGTCTATTGGTACAGCCAATTCATTAGCTTAAGTAATTAATTAAGTTAATAGAAAAATATTCTAAGAAATTTCAAACAATAGAAGTAAGGGTGTTCATCGATTCGGATCGGTTTGATTAAAACCGAAGTAAAATAGACAAATCAACATTTTATTCGATTTCCAAAAATACAATATATATAACCGACCAAAATGAACTTATGAACCGAATTAAAACCGAACCGATCAAACAAACTGAACTAAATTTCGGTTTGTTCGGTTCAACCGAAATAAGAAGATTAACCATAGAAATAAACATTTTTTTGTTAATTTTTGAATTTTTTTAAGATGGATTTAAAATTTTTGTTTAGTTTGGTCTCACCGGATTTAATCCGAACCAAGCAATACAAATTATGTTGTATATTTTTCAATTTTTTTAAATGTTTGGTTCAGACGGGATTCAAAATTATTTGGCCAGTTCAGTCTAACCAGTTTTAAAAGTTTCTAAACCGAACCGAACCAAGCATGATGGTTCTAAAAACTGAAACCGAACCATTTAACCGGAAAAATCGAACCGTTTAATCTGAACAGTCTCGGTTCAGTTTAAAACTGATTAAACCGGACTTGATGAACCTCCTAAATAGAAGTTCATAGAGCCTTGAAGAATAACGAAGAAATTTAAGGAATAAATTAAAATGAGTAAGAGATTCAAACGGTTTCATAGATAAATACTGAACTAATATCACCTTTTGATTTCCTAACCAATAATCATACGGATTGACTGAAAAGCACACGGATTGATTGAAAAAAAAAAAAAGGGGAAAAAAGATAGAACCCCATAAAAGTACAAAGCTCAAAAAACCCAAAACTTAAAACCCCAAAAGTAAAGCCTAATCCATTTATTTACACAGCAAAGACTGTTTTTCATTGTAAAAATACACATAGCATGTTACATATAATGTTCTAAATTAATCAACCTAGCTAGAATATCATGCTTTAAAACAACCCACTAAAGGGAAGTAGGGAAGCACATGGCCATGGCCATGCCCATGATATCCATGGTGATATCCATGGTGGCCATAAGGAGTGCTGCTTCTACGGTCTCTTTCTATGATCTCCTGAACATGGCAAAAATGTTCGACATGGCAAGGGATGGTGATTGCGCCCTTTTGAGCAAACCCGTACTCTTCTTCGGCCTCCTTCAATAACCCTAGAAAAAGTGGATGGTTTAGGTACATGACCGGTACAAGAAACCGCCTTTGTTCTTCCCCCTCTGCTCCAACTCTTATCGCCATCCACCCTTTTGGTGGTGCACCTGTCGCCTCCCTCTTACCCATATATATTCTCAGGTTGCTAGCTAGCTATAGGTTGTATTTCTTCAGAGACTTTCATATAATTAACAAGACTCGATGAAAAAGATGTGCTATAAAACAAAAACAAAAAATTTGTGAGAAAAATATGTATAAGAATAATTTCATCGTCTAGAGGTAAGCAAAAAGGACAAAACCTTTGTAGAAGTTCAGAAAATACCTAATTAAGAGGATGAGACTTGGAGGATAGCATTGTCTCCATGCTTGCACAACGGCGTGTTGTTAGAGAGAGAGAGAGAGAGAGGGGGAAGGAGATGAATGAATGTGTGTGAGAGAGAGAGAGGAGAGAGGTTGAAAGAAAGGAAGCAGGGCAAATGCTGAATAGGCCAATTGGGTAGGAGGTCAAGTCGAATGAAGTACACCTAAATGTTGTTTAGCGTAAAGACAAAAAAACCCGAAGGTTCTCACCTGACTGGGATGTGAACTGTAATGTGCTTATCTTTTTGGAATAATTCTATTGGTCGAGCTGCTATTGGTCCCCGAATTATCCCTATTTAATGCTCGATGAAAGTACCATTTGAGTTGAATTTATAATGTGAACGATATTTAGAATTCGGATAAATTCATAAGTTGAAGTTGATGTCTATAATATTTTTGTCCATATTATTTCGCTTATATCAATCATGCATATAGTTCCATAATATGAATTCACATAAAAAAAATACTATATCATTATATAGTAATTTTAAAATTGTTGAGAATAATTTGAAATTGATTTGCAGCCCTTGTTTAGATCATGCATCTCCTTTCTATTGCATTTTAAAAGTAGAATATGATTGCATGTAACAGATTTAATAAACCAAAATTGTACCCATGAACTAGCTAGTTGTTTTGAAAATTAAAATACAGACCAATGGAGCAAGATAAGCGTAAGAAGATAACTTTTGACTATTCCCACCGTATAAAAGTATAAAATAACATGGAGTAGAACTCGGGTGTTACTAAGTGCACCAAGCCTCTTTGTGAACTCAACTCTAAAACCTATCGAATTGACTTCAAATAATGAATCTAAACCGTTGAAATCCTTCTACCTTACAAGTGATGCGTCTACATGCAAAAAAATTGAAATTTAAAATTAATTTTGTATAGAGTCATGTGGTCAAAAAGTGTCCAAAAAATAAATGCATTAAAATTAATTTATAAACCTTTTAATTTTGACCACTTGAATTTATACTAAATTAATTTGAAAGTTTAAAATTTTCACATGCAGATACATCACTCGTAAAGTAGAAGAATTTTAGCGGTTTGAATTTCGTCGTTTGAAGCCAATCCGATAGGTTTTAGAGTTGAGTTCACAAAGGAGCTTGGTGAACTTAGGAACACCCTAGTTCTACTCAATAACATGTGCATGATTCATGCTAGGGTTCCTAATACTTAAGATTTAATAAACCATTTAACTCTAAACGCTAACAGTAATCTAATTTACTTTTGAAAAGAACATTGTATATTTAAATTTCTAATTGCATGATTATCAAATTAAGTGTAAAAAACATGCATCAATACGTATAAATTTGATGATTTTTTTAAAAACCATAATTAGAAAAAAGTAAGTTTAGGGAACCAACTCGATTGACTTTTTTTTTTTTTTACGAAAAAACATAAGTATCGAATAGGCTATTCGGTACCTCGCATTTACTTTCAAGAGGTACCGAATAGCCTATTCGGTACCTCCGGCCAATTTCACAATTTTTTTCATATTTTCTGTCAAGTAAAAGAGTAAAATTGAGTGGTACCGAATAGGCTATTCGGTACTGTTTAAATGTAAATGGGAGGTACCGAATAACTTAATCGGTACTTATGAATTTTGTAAAAAAAAAAAAACCAATCATGTTGGCTCTCTAAATTGTCTTTTTCTAATTATGGTTTTAAAAGAAAAATTCAAATTTGATCGTGGGGTTTCTACAAAAGATACATGCGGTATGATGTAAAATATTTATATATTGTTCATTATAGTGCATGATACTAATTATTATCTTTCTTTTCTTTGTAATTACATTGTACTTAGAACGTTTTCTCAATAAGAAATATGTGGTCACGTCACTAATTTTAAAAAGTGACATATATATTGTTAGTTGAGATCAGAGACAGATTTAAGAATGATGAATGGAGTTAATTAATTGATCATTATTTTTTTTAAATTGTATTTATATATGATTTTTTATTAATATAGATTAAAATTTTGTGGTATTGTAAAATTGATTTTCATTTTCAGTATGAAAATTTTATATAATTGATCATATATGTGTTTGTGTCTGAATTCGTCCCTGACTGAGATACTTGACTTTGAAAGTGATACATTGCAACTAGATGAATTATAGTTGAATGTAGAGGTCTACATATTTACATATTTCATTGCCTATAATATCAATTTGTTTCTATTTGTTTAGCCACATATATAATTATTAGATAGGTACTAGAAAGGGGAAGAATATGATCAATCTTTAAATTCCAATTGTATTATCCGGGCGCCGAATTTTTTAAAGTTACCATTCTTTCAAAAAAATAAAATAAAAAATCATAAAATTTGAGTATTTCGGAATCTATCATGGCCGCAGAACACCAATGCAGCCCTGACCGCACAGACGTTCTGCGGCCCAATTTTTTTTTTTTTTGGCAGAAAAATTCTAATTCCTTTAATTTGACCGCACAGCGTTCTGTGGCCAAATCTGTGTTGGCATGATTAGGGGTATAAGTTTGTGGTTTTTAGCGTACTATGAGTATGAGGTGTAGGCTTCAGAACTAATGAGAAGTGATATCTTACTGGTCAATGAGGTCATCCTACGAGCGTTAATTAATTGTAAAAAAAAAAGGAAATGGGGTCATCACAAAAAAAAAGTCTGGTCGTTAGTCCATGTCCCGACATTTTTATTAATATCCAAAGTTTAATACAAATTATTAATTATGCCCAGATTTTCAAACTTTCGCTAAAAATATCAAAGCCGGCCAGAAAATGGCCGACTTTGGTAAACCGGCAATTTTCTGGCCGGCTTGCTCCATTTTTTTTTTTTTTTTTTTAAGAGAGAGACTATGAAGATCAAAATAATGAAACCTAACTCTGAAAATTTAAAATTTTTGTTTAAATTATTTGTTATATTACTTCTTTTGATGTAAAATTAGCATATTTATACTAAAATACGCTAGATTACTTGAAATTATGTTGAATTACACTATATTACAATAAATTATGTTCAATTATACTAAATTACGTTAAATTACAATAACTTCGCTAATTATGCTGAAATACGGTAAAAAAAACACTAAACTACACAAAATTACGCTATAGTAGACTGATTTGCTCATCTTTCATGAATCATAAAAAGTAGTAAAAAAATTCCAAAAATAGTAAAAATTGGTAATCTGCAAGTTCATTATGTAACTAATTTACTGAGCTACTTGGATTGAATGATAGAAATGAAAATCTTAATCGGAAACTTCAACTCAAGTTTTGAGGCTCTTCCCTTTATTTTTTGGCGATTCTGAATTTTGAAATTCAGCATAGCAAGCACAGACGCATGCGCATTTTCGCAAGCTTTCCGAAAAGTGGTCATTTGCTGAAATCGGACACTCGAGCGCCGTTTTATAACCGTTTGAAGTTTCATCGTCGTTTTTCGCCTTTTCAGTAAAGATATCATCCCTATTCATTTGTAATTTAGCGTAATTTACCGTATTTTAGCGTAATGTAATGTAATTTAGCGTAATTTAACATAATATAGTGTTATTCAACATAATTTCAATTAATCTAGCGTATTTTAGTATAAATATGCTAATTATATATCAAAAGAAGTAATATAACAAAAAATTTAAACAAAAAATTTCAATTTTCAGTGTTAAATTTCAATATTTTGATCTTCATAGTGTCTCTCTAAAAAAAAACAAAAAAAAAAATGGAGTAAGCCGCCAGAAAATGGCCGGTTTACTGGGGAACCTAAGCCGGCCATTTTCTGGCCGGCTTGGATATTTTTAGCGAAAGTTTGAAAATCTAGACATAATTAAATGGCCGGCTTGGATATTTTTAGCGAAAGTTTGGAAATCTAAGCATAATTAATAATTTGTATTAAACTTTGGATATTAATAAAAATGTCGGGTCCATGCCATGCGTGCAACGGCAAGCTTAGTACAACAAATAAGTACAATGTAGAGGGGCAATGAAAATATAAAATTTGCTAATATTTTGTCTTCCACAATTTTTATTGTCCATCAATAAATTGTTACCACATGTATATATGAACCATGCAGGGGCGGATGTAAGTTGAAGTAATGGAGTCACTTGACCCCTACTTTTTAATTTGTTTTGTATATTTATGCAGGAGCGAATTCAGGATTTTTGTTAGGGGATAAAAAAATATCGAATCGGGTTTAAATAGCTAATCGGATTTAAATCCATTAACTAATTGGATACTCGATAAAAAATAAGCTTTAACTTATATTTTCCAATGCTTTGAATTTGTAATTTCCGATACTGTAACTTATATTCTAATTATCAATCAAAATTCAACAAATTTATTTCAATTTTAACCCTAAATTTAATTCAAATTACAAATCAAACATCCAGAGGGGGGCAAAAAAATTTCAGGGAGGGCAAAGTCGGTCAGGACCGATAGATTTCCACTAAAACTCAAAATCCAGGGGGGCAGCTGCCCCCCCCCCGGGACTACCTGGGTCCGCCCCTGTATTTATGTATAATTGAGTAGGATTAAAATGTACCATTAGTTTTGTGCTCCAATCATGTTCCACATTTTTATCTTCATTTTCAAAGTCCGAACAGTTGATCTGAACCGTTCACCATGATCTTTGTATTAAAATGTGCTTGGAGACCAAATTTTATATATATATATTTTTTTTTACCATTCTTTTAAATAGATACAAAAACATTGTTTTCAGAAGATTCGGGACCATCCATAATTGTGATTTTGTACCTATCTAAAAAAATATAAAATTTTGTCTCCAAGCACATTTTAATATGAAGGTCATGTTGAGTAGTTCGAATCGATTCGAACTTTGAAAACGGAGAAAAAGACATAGAGCATGATTGGAGCACAAAACCAATAGTGCATTTTAACCCTACTCATGTATAATTATATATATAATTTATAATAAAATGTTGTGATATTATAAAATTGACCCCATTCTCTATAGAAAATTTTTATATGATTCATTTCATATTTATTTGATCTTCATAGTCCGAAAGCCCAGTCTCGTCTCTCTAAACCATGTACAAAATATTTTTGAAAAATATGTAATCTCTATTAATTTTTTCTAGACATGACTCACATATTAATCGGTTTAAGGTTTTTGTCGTGTTGTAGGTCAGAATGTGATGTAATTGTGGGTGAGAGAGGACTTTTGTACATTGAGCTCTAATTCTTTTTCTTAATATAAACCATTAGATGGCCGCCACCTAACCTTCAAAACAACATAATTTTTATCGTGTTGAAATTCTTAATTAATGAACTTACTTTAGCCCCTATTCTTTCGGAATTAGTTGCTATTGTGAAAGATTTTAGTAAAGAATTAATGTACAAAGAATTTCAAAATAACACATGTTCGAATTTACTAATTTAAGAATTGGTATGTAGGTCAAATTATATGGACCGAAATTAATTCTGAAATTATATATGAGTAAACATAATTGGGAAGCATGAATTTCTGCTCTCTCTGGATAAACGAATCGAGAACAGCTTGGGTCCGATGCCCACCGGACTCAAATTTGGGTCCGATGGGTTTAGAGACCGTCCGATCCATTTTAAGATTCATGCGCACGAATTTTAAAGCAGACGCGAAAGTTGCGGGTGCGAATCTTAAAGCAGATCGGACGGTCATCGAACCCATCGAACTCACTTTGAGTCCGAAGGACATCGGACCCAAATTGAGGGCTATGTGAAAACGTGTTGTATAGTAGTATTTGTTTATCTTATGTTCTAGTTTATTTGAATGTTTTTTTAGTAAAATAAAATATAATTTTGATTGTATCAAAAAACCAATATAAAACATCGTCAAACATTAAAAATAACAAATAAACATGTAAAAAAACATCGTCAAACATTAAAAAATAACAAATAAACATGTAAAAAAAATATCGTCAAACATAACGGTCAATATTAAAAAACAATAATATAAACACAACAATAAAATCATAAAACAAATAAATAATATATGACACTAAACAATGGAAAAACTAACAACATATCCTCCAAATTAAAAAAATGAAAAATATTTAGAACCTCAGGAATTTTAGCAGTAACTTTATATTTTTTTTATTTTTTTGAGGATATTAAAAAAAATCGGGAATCTGAATCAATCCGATTTAAATAGAATTTCTTTAATACTCGAATCAACACATACCTTGAAATTTGTTCTTCTGTCAGAGGCCGCTACTAAGGTTGGTCGTAACTCAAAATTTAAATTACTATATAGGTGATCTAAGCTCAAAATTTAAATTACTGTAGGTGATAATAATTCGTGTAACAGGTGGGTGGACAGCTCACGCGTTCGATTCCTATAGTCAAGCATTTTGAACTATTTTTCGATTTGAAATTAGAAACGGACAAGTGGAAGTTTTGACCGTTGATCTGACTAAATTGCATATTGCACCGACCTCAACCAAACTTCTAAGTCTTTAATTTTTTCTTAATAATTTCTACAAAAATAACACGTTTTTATTTAATTTATCTTCTAGATATATGCGCTTTCCTTTTAACGGAACCGACTTTGCTGCTCTTCCGATCTCAACCATTCAAAATCGTTGAGATCTGTGCATAAAAAAGTTCTTTTATCGAGATACGTGAATGAAAAAATTTGAATGGTTGAGATCGGAAGAGCAGCAGAGTCCGATCCCCTTCCGACACCTCTAGTGTCTATTTAATGGAATCTGGAAGCTAGACTTCCGAATTTCTTTTTATAAATCATAATTAGAAAAAATATTTTTACGAAACGAACATAATTATTTCTTTTTACAAAAATCACAAGAACCGAAATGATTACTTTTTCTGTGGCGGCTCATATGAAAACTTGTGAAACCAGTACCGCAGAAAATCCAAAAAGGAGAAGGACCGAAATGCCATTTCGGTCCGGAATAAAAAAAAATAACGGACCGAAATTGCATTTTAGTTCTTATAATTTTTATAAAAAAAATTAATCATGTTGTTTCGTAAAAACAAAATTTTAATTATGATTTATAAAAAAAAATTCTAGACTCCCGTGTTTCTCTCTCAAGGCCTGTTCAGCGGTAGAGGAATGGGTATGGGAAAAAAAATTGAACTGAAAATTACTGTTCACGTGAGAAAAAAAAAATTCACTTGAAATAATTTTTTTTTTCTCATATAAACAGTAATTTTTCAACAGCAGTCGAACAGGTCAAAAACATATATCGCTCCTTATTTAAAAGTTGGATGTCCAATCGAGATGCATAGTCATGCAGTGATGCAACTCGTCAAAGAACAAAATTTTAATCATTAGAAAAAAAGAAACCGTCTCTAGTCTTTCACTTTGGAATAATAAATTTTGGGGTACAACTAGTACAACGACATGTATCCACTAAAGTAAAATACAAGTTAGGTACTTAGGTGGGATGTAGTGTGGGTACAAGGGAGTTTGTATTAATTGACTTACCAAATGGATATACAGGAATTCAAATGAGATGACGTGGATAAGATAACAAAAAAGAGAACGGAGTAGGTCCGATGCATATCGGACCTACTTTTAGGTTCAACGAGTACGATTACCGTCCGATCTAATTTAAGATTTGTGCGCACGAATATCGAAACAAATATGCACGAAATTAAAGTGTTCTGCACGAATTTTAAAGCAAATGGACGGTGATTAAATCCATCGAACCAGAGTAGGTCCGATGTCCATTGGACCTACTCTCAAGTGAACAAAAAAGCCTTTCCTAGGTATACCTCCAAATTCTTAGGTTAGAGAGCTTTTGTTGGATAAATATAGTAATTATCTTTATTAGAAAATTTAAATATCCTCCTTTTCTTTGACTGTTTGTCTGGTTAAATCATAGCATTATAAAGCTCCAATAAATTCAAGTTATGGATTTTGTTTAGTTCAGGCCCAAAGTGTTTCAAAACCAGAAGAACAAAAAAAACTAAGTGACTGCTACATAAATCTCGCCATTAAGGTGGTTGATTTGAATCAAAATCTCCTTTAAAAAAAAAATGAGATGCCTGACTTTTCTTTCTCTCTCTTTTTTTTCTTTCTTTTCACCTTTGAAAAAGATGAGATGCAATGCTTGTAACACAAAAAAAATGTGGGTACATATTTTTCATTCTTTTTGGTCTTCTTCTTCTTCCTCTTTCTTTTTTTAAAGATTAAAATTCCGTATAAATAGTACAATGATTGTCAAAAATTGGGACCCATGATGCTAAAAAGAAAAGCAAAGTGCTAAAAGTGTTAAGCTAATGACATTGTCACTGACTCACTCTCCCTTTTGGTTTCTCCAAATCACAATCAATCATGGTATTAGGGTAATATAATTCCAATTTGAATGTATGGAATTCAACACACCACTGTTATCTATGTCAAAAGTTAATGCTATCTCAAAGGCCGTTTTTATTGACCTCTTTAACTTGAATTCTAGAAGTGAATTATTTCAAAATTAATTAAAGATATCTTTTGCTTTTTATAACTCGATTTCATTGTAGACTTGCTTAACCTTTTATAAGGCCCATTTGTGTTGTTTTGAAAATGTTGAGGAAACCTCAATAGGCCTAATTATAACCAGTACAGAAAGCAATAACTAGATTGGTAGAGAGCACAGGCCAAAATATTAACACTTAACAGGCTTCTATGAAACTAAACCAACAATGCAAGTGCTAAAAAAATAAAGAGAGCAAGAGAATGGAATTTGGGCTTTGTGCTGTTGGTGCCTCCTTGTGTTGGTGCTTGCTGATTTTGACGGCCGTGAGGCGAGGCGACTCTTCCGGGTAATTACTTAAGCACACATCGACTTGTTTGATTGTTCTTTGTTGCTGGTTGGTTATTTACTTGTTTGTTGCTGGACTGTATGCTTGATTGTTGGTGGTTATTTACTTGTTTGTTGCTTGACTGGTAGGTGAAAGCAAGTCAAGCAAGGTTTTTATGGGTTTTTAGTGTTTGTGAAATTAGCTCAAGTAATTTGTATTATGAAAATGTGATATTTAGATAATGTGGTATTATTATTGTGTTATTTAGTAAAATTTGAATGATGTAAATTTGATATTAATTAATGTGGAATTAATATGTATAATTTCTATTATCTAAATGTGATATTTGAATTAGTGATGCACTGTGTAATATGTTAATACCTACATTTTGCAAAAAACAAAAAAAAAGAACAGGAACGGTTGTTTATTAAAAGGCCGTCCCTTATGATTAAAATCAGTATCGGTTGTTCTTAAAGGTCGTTCCTGATTATCAACATCAGTATTGACTAATAATAAACGACCGTTCCTGATTGTCAATATAATAATCGGTTAATTCAAACGACCGTTCCTGATTATGAAATCAGTATCGGTTATTTGACCGATCCTGATTAGTGATACTATCAGTAATGCCTGGGTAATGTAACTTTACTTTTCATTTGGTACATTCAACTCACCAAAGCCATCTCTGTTCTGGAAATTGTATCGTTCCGTGTTTCTTTTGCTGACTTGGAGAAAGTGGTTAATGCCCATATTGCTATGCAATGTATCTGAACCCTACCTACCTTTTTAGGAGCTGGTCCCTGATTTATTTAGTAATATAACCCGAATAATACTCAGCTAGAAACAAAGGAATGACAATGTCCACACTGAAACTTAGTAAAATATAATACTGAGCACACAATGGATTTCTTTTTCAATGTTAACTCGGGTGCGTTTGAATCGTCAAAATAATAGTTGAATAAATAGTTTTGTTTGAATTTGTTTGTAAAATATTATAATAAATTTGTTAATTTAAATGGTATGACTTTATATTATTTGAAATAGTATATGTATTGTAATATAATTCAAATAATATTAATTTGAAGAGTTATAATGGGTGGAACTAGAAAATTGAGATTGAAGAACTGACAAATTTAATATAGCGTAATTTTTAATAAGCACAGATTTTTTTTTGTGATAAAAGGCTAAAGCCCATTTTCGTTAATGAAAATTTAACTTACAGCCATATCCAGTCCGTCTTAACAAAAGTAAACTAAAATAACTCTTACAATAATGTCCATCAGCTTTATCTCAGCTGGTAGCTCAAAAAGACAGTAGTAAATACTAGGTAAGTTTAGTCACACAAATAAGCCACACACAGAGACTGAGGGTAAGTATAGTAAACTCAAAATTTGGCTGAATAGCCATAGATTGCTCAGAAGTTAGCATCTGCATCATAAGGAACAATCTGATTCCCTGGATCTTCTTCATATGTCTGATCTTCCTCTACCAGCTTATCATCAGGGTGCCAACTAGCAAGTGGAATAGCCTCCATATCAACTAGTTGCCAGAGGGCTGTGAAAGTTTTCATTTTCTGTTTCACTTGCACTGCCCAATAATGCACAAGGGAAATGATTAGTATAATGATTTGTCTAGGTGATTTTTTCTTACCTATGTCAAAACACACTTCATTTCTGTGTTTCCAGATGGTCCAGCAAACATTACTGTACACAAACAGTAATGTAGTTCTCTGTGCAGCTGGGAGTTGTTTAGCAAAATGAAGTATATCTGACAATTTGGTCCATTATGGGCTAACAACTTGACAAGCTCCCATGAAAAACCAAATTTGTCTAGCAAAAGTGCATGTAACAAATAAGTGATTTATGGATTCAGGCTGATTACAAAATTGGCAAGTATCACAACCCTGCGAACCTCTTTTAAGAAGATTATAAGTGGTAAATATTCTATTTTTATGAGCTAACCACACAAAAATTCTGATTTTGATAGGAATATGAATTTTCCACCATAACATGGCTTTTCTAGGTTTGATACCTCTAAAGTTGAGAAATTTATATAAGGATCTAACAGTAAATTTTCTTTGGGGATCCCATCTCCAATTGAGTTTGTCCTCTAAATGGGTAAAGGATAAGTGATTAATAATATCTAGTGTCTCTAACCATTCAGAGTATAGAATTCCATATAAAGACCTACGAAAGGCAAGTGCACTTCCTTGTGAATTAATGACATGTTGCAAAGATATATCATGATTTGAGCAAATCTTAAACAGATAAGGATACTTGGTGGCCATTGAGCAATGTTGGTACCAAATATCATTCCAAAATAACACATTGGTAGTTCTACCTGGGTCAAACTCTACACTAGATGTACCTAATTGGTTTAAAGAGGTAATGGTAGCCCAAAATTATATAGATGTGAATTATTGAATGAAGAACTGTATTTGCTTAAGATCATATGTTTCCAAGCACTTGTATATGTGGGATCTTTAAATTTCCACCACCATTTCAGAAGGAGAGATATTAATTTATTTAAGATCAAGGATACCTAAACTCCTAAATTCTTTAGCTAAACAAGCAGTCTGACAATTAAAAAGTGAGCATTTTTTCCTTTCTATAGTCTTTTGCCATAGAAACCTGCATCTTATTTTATCTATCTTTATAGAAATTTTATAGATAGAGAGAAAATAGAGGGGAACTGCAGAGAGGACTGAATTGAGTAGAATAATTCTCCCCCCTATGGATGCTGCCTTTCATACATACAAAAATTATAAAATTTAATGAATAAAATAACAAGTTTTCAATTTGACTTGAATAAGCAATCAAGAAATATTGTGTGACCTAATCCAACTCTATTTCGGAGATAGAAAAGTAAGTTTGAGTTCCATCCAATAGTACTATTTTTGGATTAATGTTATTTTCATGCATCCAAACAGAATTTTATGTTTTGTTAGAAAACATATTCGTATTTTTTTATTTAGTGGCTACAACATAGGAAAATATGTTTTGACTATGTAAAAGGCAGGATCAAAATTTTGTCTAACTTTCCTGGGTGGATATTATAAAGATTCATTCTTATGTGTAATCATGCGTTATCAAATATACATTTAGATTTTGCATCCAAATACACGCGTTTGTTCAGATAATCAGATTTTATGCCTTTTGTGCATAGTAATTACCTTATTCTTTGTATCCTTCTAGCTAGCTACTTCATTGAAAAATAAATAATAATTTAGATAAATATTTTATCAGTTTGCCAACTGAGAAATATATGCTAAAATATATATTATATGAATTTCTATAAAAAGAACCGCAAATTGTCGGTTTGCAGTTTGCTCAAACCTATAGCCCATAATTTTAGACCAGAAAAGCCCAAAGAGAGAAAAGATACAAAGAATAAACAGGATCCGAAGAACGAGTTAATAACGAGCAATGGATGCATCCAGTACATTTTTTTTCTCCTCTCTCTCCCTCGCACGGCTATAGCTCCTGTTCCTGCCAGACGAATTTTCTCAGCTTTTAGATCTCCCCGGATCTGGTGATGTGCCAGAACTTAGATCCACTCCGAATTGGATCGAAGCAAATCTTTAGGTGGAAGCGCTAGGTGTTTGTGGCGGAATCGACGGTGATAGGTGATTAAGTCGCAATGTCTTCAGCAGCAAAATCGTCTAGGTCGAGGCAATCGGTTCCGTCTGGGGTGTACCAGGGAAATGGCGGGGCCGCGCAGGAGAGTGGGGTCCAGCTGTCAGACAAGCTTAAGATCTTCAAAACGGAGAACTTTGATCCGGATGCCTATGTGCAATCCAAGTGCCAGACTATGCATGAAAAGGTTCCAATTTTTTATTTTTATTTTTTAGTTTGGCTTATTGGTGGGTGTTGATTGATGGAAATCTGTGAGCTTCCGGGATTGGGATCTGAATTTTTTGGTTATTTAGGTAATAGGTGGATTCGGCAAATTTAATTATGTAGGTTTTGATGGTTATGAGTGGGAAATAGCTTGATGAATTGTGAAAATGATATGCAAATGGGAATTCCATGGCTTCAATGTCGGAAAAGATGGTCTTCTGTAAAAATTGAATTACATATGCTGATTCAAAGTGAAAACAAGATAGAGACATTTAATGACGAAAATTTGTCGTTTTGTAATGAAAGGATTCAAAGCTGTGGCTCTACCACACTGGAGTATAGTTCATTAGGCTGCTGACACTAGGGTTAGTACTACCAAAACCATGAATTTATTGACTGAGCATCATTTAGGAAACAATATTAATGTGATCTTTTAGCTGATCATCGTTTCGCCATTCTTTTAGGTTCTATGCAGTGTGTGATGATGATGCTATAATTATTTTATTTGTTTATTAACATCTCATCATTTCTTTTAGCTAAATTATTCGCCTTTATTGAATTTCCTTTATTTTTGATGTAATAGCTGATAGATCATAATGGCAATGCTACTATGTAGCTGGTTCCTTTTTCTAGCTACAACATTTTTGTGTTTATTCACATCTCATTGTTCATTTTGCTAGCTAATGTACTTACCTTGATTTAATTTCCTTTATATGTAATGTAATAACTGATATATCATAACTTTATTCAGGAAATAAGGCAAATGTGCTCATATTTGCAAGATTTGAAGAAGGCTTCTGCTGAAGAAATGCGAAAAAGTGTTTATGCCAACTATGCTGCATTCATTAGGTCTGTGCATAACCTTGTGGTCTTTCTCATCTTTTCTTTTCACCAGAAACAAAAACTGTGATTGCTTTAAAGTTTAGAGTGTCATTTGAGCTAATACTTCTGAAAACCCAAGCAAACAAAATAACTAATTTAGAAGGGTACATGCTGAAAGTATGTCCTGTCCATTAGACAACATCTCACCAATGCTTTGTTGGCTGCACTATGAAAGAATTTGATATATGTTGAATCAAAATTCCTACTTTTCAATAAACATCTCACCATACTTTTAGTCTATCTCTTGTCTTCCCTAAAACTCATTTCCTTTTGTTAGAACATCAAAGGAGATATCGGACCTTGAGGGAGAGCTCCTATCCATCCATAACCTTCTCTCCTCACAAGCTGCTCTAGTACACGGTCTATCTGATGGAGTCCAAAGCGACTCCTTAACCGACGGTCCTGATGGTTCTGAGCAAAGCTACACCTCTTATATCGAGGACCAGGACCAGTCTGAGATTCAAAAGTGGGCAACTGAATTTCCTGATGTGCTCGATGTGTTGCTTGCAGAACGGCGTGTTGATGAGGCGCTTGATGCCCTTGACGAAGCAGATCGGATCGCTGCCGAGGCGAAACGTGACCAAACCCTTAGCGCTGCTGAAATCAAGTTGTTAAGGGATTCTATCTCAGAGCACAGACAGAGGCTTGCAGACCAACTGGCTGAGGCTGCATGCCAGAGCTCAACACGAGGCGTCGAGCTTCGAGCTGCCGCATCAGCTCTCAAGAGGCTTGGCGATGGTCCACGGGCACACAGCTTATTGCTAAATGCTCACAACCAGAGACTCCAGTTCAACTTGCAGAACATACACCCAACAAGCACATCATACGGTGGAGTCTACACCACAGCCTTGTCACAGCAAGTATTCTCAGTAATCAGCCAGGCTCTGAGCGATTCTTTGGAAGTATTTGGTAATGAATCATGCTACACATCAGAGTTGGTTGTGTGGGCCACACACCAGGCTGAGGGATTTGCACAGCTGGTGAAACGGCATGCACTTGCCTCATGTGCTGCTGCTGGAGGGTTGCGGGCTGCGGCTGAGTGTGTGCAAATCGCGCTAGGGCACTGTGCGCTTCTCGAGGCACGAGGTTTGTCTCTCTCATCGGTGCTGCTCAAGCTGTTTAAGCCGAGCGTGGAGCAGGCACTTGATGCAAACCTGAAGAGGATAGAAGAGAGCACTGCTGCTCTAGCAGCAGCTGATGACTGGGCCCTGACATTTTCTCCAGGTTCTTCACGTGCATCAGCCAGGGTGTCTGCGGCAGGTCTTGGGCTCCAACCGAAGCTCTCAAGCAGCGCACACCGGTTCAACTCGATGGTTCAGGTGATTTATTCTTTTCAAAAATAGATACTATATTTTTCTTTTCCCTAAAGAATTAAGGAGGGGTTTCTTGTGCACGGAAAGTGCAAACGCTAATGGAAAATTATGTTTACTGATATCTTTTGTTTGCATAGAACTATACTGCCTTGACGGTTACGAGTACACATCTGATACAATATGAATACTGTAATATGGCAATTTCAAAATAGGATATGATATGTCTCTGTGTTATATGATCTTTTCTAATTTTTGTGCACGAGAAATAACACTTTTAAAGAGTTGCCTTAAATTTTCTTTTGGATATAAAGAATGTACAAAATTTGAAGGTTTGGATATAGAAAACTTTATTTTAAATAATGTGCTTACTATGCATATTTACTAGTGGCAGAATTAAATAGGATATTTGTACAGGATTACGCAGGATTAACTAAATTTGTAATTTACTATTTGTACTTATATTATTGGCTGCACTAAGAGAGCAATTGATCTAAAAGACAGAAACAAATTAGCAAAATTCACCAGGAAGGGAAATGGACATTTCCGGCTTTAAGACAAAACTCGATTGAGTTCTACAAGATAGACCCCAACTTTATATATAGCATTCCAGAGCTACAAGTTTCTCCATATCTTTTGGAGATTGCTATTGCAATCTTCCATGGCTGGATACGTGTATATCTATGCCTTGTATTTTATCCAAAATTTAGTTTATAATGTTAGATATGTCAGCTGGTATGTCAGACACATGTCGTTCTCATAATGATGTATTTGATAGGTTTTCTAGCCTTGCTGGCTTATCTGATTGGCATAGGCATTATGATGTTTGGGTATGTTTTCTGAAAAATCTTGGAGAAAATTTCGTATTCATAGGAAATTTTCTATGTAAATAATGAGTGTTAAGTATATCAGTTCAGAGTTGAGGCAGTATCCCTACATTTACTTGTGATGCTCAGGCATTCTCCTTGCATGAGCATATATGACCTTTTTCCATCCTCATTTTCAGGATTTCTTCGAGGACGTGGGCCCACTCCTCAGCCTGCAACTAGGTGGATCCACAATGAATGGTCTCCTGAAAGTCTTCAGCTCTTATATCGACCTCCTCATAAACGCTTTACCAAACTCAATGGAGGACGAGCTGAATCCAGAAGGTTCTGGAAACAAGATCGTAAGGCCTGCAGAAACTGAGGCGCAGCAACTTGCATTACTTGCCAATGCCTCTCTACTAGCTGAAGACCTACTTCCTCGTGCTGCCGTGAAGCTGTACCAGGCAGCTGCTAGTGCAGACAAGAGGGGACAGGCCAATCGCATGCCAGAGCAAAGGGATTGGAAGAAGAGGTTGCAACGATCAGTTGACCGGCTGAGGGACAGCTTCTGCCGGCATCATGCTCTCGAACTCATATTTACAGAGGATGGCGAGAGCAATCTCAGTGCAGAGATGTATATCAGCCTGGATAATGTCGTGCTAAGAGAGCGCGAGTGGGCCCCATCTCTGCTCTTCCAGGTACATAGTTGCTCATACCTGTCGAATATGTCAGTTAGTTGGGATTATCTTCTGATTACATCTGATAATAGATATCTAAGTTTTCTATGCATTCTATTGGATTGAGATTCTTTGATACCTGAGTTGAAGAGTTCTATTGAATTTTGCAGGATCTTTATGCAAAGCTAAACAGGATGGCCGCTATTGCTCAAGACATGTTTGTTGGCAGAGAGAGATTTGCAACCTTGCTAATGATGAAGCTCATTGAGCCAGTCATTCTATTTATTGCTGATCAGAGCTTCTGGGAAGAGATTGAAGAAGGGCCCCACCCACTTGGCCCCTGCGGTCTTCAACAAGTAATTAAATTTCTAAAATATTAATAATATGGCCTTCTATAGCTGTAATCCCCAAACTTCACTTTACATTTCAGTCCCCAAATCCCATGTTTTGAAATTTATACTCAAATTTCCAGCTTTTGTGAGTCAATCCCAAATCTTTGTTTCTGTCAATTCTTGCAACAGTAGTAAGTCTAATTATCAAACTTAAGGGTTGGTATAGTTTCCCATATGCATGCATATGAAAATGCTGTCTTAAGTCTCCTTTAATGAGTAGCATCCTCTAATATCTTTCTTTTTATTGTTGGGTTTAGTTTTACTTGGATATGCAATTCGTGATCGTCTTTGGGCAGCAAGGAAGGTTCTTATCTCGACATGTGCACCAGGTCATACTTGACAACATTGAAAGAGCTGTCAATGCCTTTGCGGCCACTGGATTGGATCCTGAACAGTAAGATACCAAATAGACCCTTGGATGCCTATAAATTATATTATAGGGGTTTTTAAAGGCACACTTGGATTTTGAGCTGTCTTTGGGCCCTATCAAAAGTTTGGAGTAATAGCCTCAATTAAGCCCTTGTCAATCATCTTAATAGATAACAAAAGGAGATATAGAATATAACAAACTGCAATGAGAACTTCCTTTTCTATACCAGCACAAGTACTTGATATGATCAGGACAGTGTTAAATAATTGAAACATTGTAACTCCCAACTTTCAAACTAAATATTTTTTTGAATTATATTAGGCATCTGGATGGAGATGATGTGATCATAGAAATATGTCAAGAAACAATTGGCAAAATAAGCGGCAGAGGCCGATATGCTAACGGAGACAGAGACCCGAACAGCCCTACTGCCTCAGTTTCTGCACACTCCATGTCATCAGTATGATACATTGCCAATTTTCATTCCTCTTGTTGGCCCTTCCTTCTCTAGACAGATCCCTGTAAAAATAAACAATATTTCTTGGTTTAAATTTTTTTTTGCAAGTGTAGAAAATCATGATTGGTTTGGCCTAGGATTTCCTTTCTTTCTTTTTTCTTTCTTGCTTTTTTTTTTTTTCTTCTCTCTCTCTTTCTTTTCTTTCTTTCTTATTTTCCTTTTTGTATTATTCTTTGATTGATTAGCTTGTGCCCTCCATTTGTTATACTTTTTGGTCTATATTTAATTTCAGAAGGATGCATGCAAGTTTGAAAAGTCCTAGGAACATTTTCTGAATAATCTTTAATTATCTGCAGACTTCTCATGTGGGCAATTGCAATATCGTATTTTCACTTTTCAATCCATCCACCCTTGATGCACAAAGGATCAATTTACCCGGCCTTATATAATCTAGTGTCAAATATATAGTCTTTTTAACACAAGCTCACTGTGCATAGTTGAACAAATGCTGCTTGTGCTGCAACTAAATGTATGCTCGAAAGTAGTGAGCAAAAGATATTTTTTTCATACGAACCAAACAACTGGGGTTAATTGTACAACATGAAGTTTATGCAACTTCATGTATTCTTTATTTTGAAATGTGTACCTGTTTTCTTTTTGATAAGAATCGACCTTATCCATGTAAGGTATATCTTTCTCAGATTTGTTGATTCTTCTGATGCTTGTTTCTCTTGATCTGAATCGAGTTCTTCTTCATCGAATATGAAATTTCTTCAGAAATTTCCTTTATGCAAATATTTCTCAAAATATCTTTTGACTGATTCCCAATTAGCAGACTAGCGCTAGATCTTACATTTGAAAAACATATCACCTGCCAAACAGTTCCAAATGAAAACACTGGCTGGAAATTAACTTTCAAATAAACAAAAGATGGTAGACAAATTGCTCATTCAAACTTAATCAAGAGTAAGGCCAGATACTCCCTTGATTGTGTAAATCATCTTGGTTTCCATTCACTGAAACTTGCAATGGTCTGATACTCTGATGCTTCTAAAAGCAATTGCATTAAAGAATGTGTTCAGTCATGTGAGAATGGTAACCTTAGCGGATTGAACCTGAATGTGTTATTCTTGTCGTTTCTCCCTCCGATTCAGTGAGGCTGGTGTAGATACAATCTTTTGAGAACATTGATGACGATGAAAAGAGGACTGCTTCCAAGGTGGCTGATGATGGTTGAGTTGTGTTTGAAATGCTAAAGAGAGGTGGATGCATATGGTGTTGGTTGCAAGAAGGAAATATAGTGGGCCAGATTTTAGGCCGAAATTTGTTCTGCAATTTTTCTATGATCCAAAATCACTAGCTTTCGTCTGTAGGGCCCAAATTTAAGAAATAATGCAATTATCCTTAAGGTCCCTCATCTGAGTCAGACTTCATGCTTCCTGAGTACTTCACTGAAATGAGCAACATCCGAATAGTTCGTAAATCTCAAAGCATAATCAGACAGTCTGAATTGTGTGGGCCGACCACTTAACGATATGAGAAGGGGCGGTAGCACAGTTGGCTAGGAAAAAAGAAGTCCTAGGACTGTGGTTATCCAAAAGTCGACAGGTCAAGTCCCTCCCACGACTTCGCAGCCTCTGCGAAGATTTAGAAAAAAGAACACTTAAAGAGATGAGGTACCCAAAAAATAAAGACTATGCCACATTAAGAAAACTGTTTCATTATGTTATATTAACCAACAATCCAACATTCATCAACAACTTAATTAACAAATTTTTGAAAACTGCAAGGAGTCGAAGATTCCGCATTAGTAATCAATTTTAAATTAATTAGAAGTTTATGGCACAGCATAGACGGCCTCCTATCACTGCATGGTCAGTGAAATCGAGTAGATCCTTAACTGCTATGTTAATGGTCGATGATGTGATGATTGAGATAGGTAAACAAATTTTCTGTTAGGCACTGAGGGGATGCCCATTAGTCAATTTATGCTGAGAAGTGATTGCAGTAGAGGCACTGGTTAAGTCAGTGATCGATGTGATCGCTTAAAAATTACTGAATGTACCAATAAGGGATGGATTGTGCCTTTTTTTTGGAAAAAAAAGATGGAGGTCTTTGCCTTCCAGTATTCTTTTTTTAAACCATCGGGTTTCAAACCTGTGACCTCCCACACATTACCTTTTGCCACTAGACCAAAGGCTAGTTCTTGATTGTGCCTTTTGATTTCAAGTGCATGTGATTTGATTCACGCGTAAGTTTATAATTTTGATATTGGATATTGTAATAAGATAAGTTTGAGGCAATGTAACTGTGGGAGAAATTACCAGCAATTTATGAGATGAAAAGGAACTTCAGTTATGAAAAACCCATAATATACCAGAGCTGTCCTCTTAATCATAGCAGCAAAGCTGATTAGGCAAAGCGACAAAGTTTCTCAATTTATTGTCAATATTCATATGGCCAAAAGATGTATATTTTTTTACAGTGCATGTTACCAGTTTTCTTGCATTAGTTCCAGCAATGGGATAAAAAATATTAAACTTTGCTACCCTGTTAAAAAAACATGGTAAAGCCCATATTATATAGAACTACATAAGACCAGGCCTAAGTAGAATTTTTGACACAAAACCAGGCCCAGCACATATAAACTAGAAGGAAAAGAAATTTGTCTCAAGACGACAGTGCATACAGTAGGCCAGGAATTAAGATGTCATTCAATCATAAATCTCTAATTTAATTGAAAACGACCCAATTTGGTGCTATTACATATGTTGGTACTGAATAGCTCTGTCTGATGTTCAGTTCTACTTCTCAATTGAAGCAAGTTTCGGTCGCTTTAGCACAGTTAACATTTTTAAACAGATTTGGTATATTAGAGATCGCTCTGTTTCGTAAACTTAGTTGGCCAAACTATTCCTAACATTCTCTCCCGTCTTTCACACAAAGTAAATTGCTTGAAAAATAAATTGATCCCGTTAAATCCTAAAAGTTGAGAGTATAGCTTGGGTCCGATGGGTTTCAGGACCGTCCGATTAACTTTAAAATTCGTGCGCACGGATTTTAAAACAGATACAAAAGTTATGGCACGAATCTTAAAGCAGATCGGACGGTCATTGAACTCACTTTGAGTCCGATGGGCATCGGATCCAAATTGACCTCAAAAGTTGATGGCTTGACTTGATAAACATAGGTTTCAAAGCCAGTAACTTGCGCTAGTTGCAATGGATTAACTAAGAGTTGTCATATCACATCCAATTTGTATACGTGTGATGGTTTACTGGAATAAATTAGATTAATTCAAAGTAGTAGAATGAAGACTTATGTGATAAGATTGCGGCCTTTAAATGTGTTAGGTGGGGAACCGAAGAAAAGAGGTTGGTAATTCCCACAAGCAATAATTAGAGGATTCCATTTCCATAGATTAGAAATGGATCAAGATTGTCTGCGGCAGGTTCTTTATTACATGTCTGTGTGATTTGTTATAACACACCTAGGCATGGTACTAACTACTAAGAATTATAGTGACAATTTAATGATTCGAGAAAGGTTTGACAGGATTAAAAATTTGTGATTAGAGAATAATTCGGAATTATACATTGAGGGTCTGTTCGGATGTCACGGGATTACACGGAATGGAATTTGATGGGAATGGGAACCCACTTTTGAAAAAGTGAGAACCCATGGAT
The DNA here is from genome assembly GCA_025461045.1 of Carex parvula. Lineage (NCBI taxonomy): Eukaryota > Viridiplantae > Streptophyta > Magnoliopsida > Poales > Cyperaceae > Carex > Carex parvula. Next base: position 248,235 of record JAJGRW010000014.1, on the reverse strand, counting down.
ACGGGTATGCACATAATTTATTATGGGAATGTGCTGAAATGAGTGTTCGGTTGTACTGTGAGATTAATCATAAAAAAATATACTTTTCTTTTTAAACTGTTTGAATTTGGATTCATGAACAATAACGTGATGAATACTAGTATAAATAAAATGCATCATATTTAATAAAATGTTGAATTTTAACACTGGATAAAATTATGAATTTACAAAATAATAATATAGCCAAAATATTCTAATTAAATATTAAATTAGTATTAACAACAATACAAATTTTATATCCAAATAAATATTAAATTGCAAGCATCAGCTGCCATTATAAATTCTTGAAATAACAATAAATGTAAATGTCAGGATGAAGTCTCTGAATGAGAAAGAGTTGTCGCAAGAGAGCAAAAAAACAAGACATTAGAACAGATCCTGAGTTTGGACCGGAGATCTTAGTTTCACAAGAGAGCAAAAAAATATATATATACTAGGAAATTTTTTGACCTAGGGAATAATTCGGGCATACCTAATAATATGCGGATTGATTTGCCGATGGCTCAAATTCAAATAATTCGTGAATTATTCGCGAATCTTGTTACTATGGTAAGAATAATTTGATGAAGAAAGACAACTATTTTGATTACTCCAATTTATTATTAAAGTTAATAGATTTATTTTTAAGACACAAAACCGATAATGTCATGCTTATACCAACTTGAAAAGGAATATTTGTAATTTGATGAAAATAAATCAGAAAGTACATTTTTAACATTTCATGTTGAAAAATATTGTTATGTTTAGACTTGAGATGTTGGATGACTCTGTTAGATTTTGAGATCAATTATTTACAATTGAAACATATATTGTCTAAAAGAGATGGGCTAGAGTGAGTTGCGAAGTAAGGATCATATTTTACTTTACACTCATATATCTATTTTCAAAAATCAAATAATTGATCCGAACTGTTTAACATGATATCCATATTGAAATGTGCTTGGAGACCAAATTTTATATTTTTTGGATATTTTTTACTATTTTTTTTTAGATAGGTAGAAAACCATTGTTTTTGGTTGGAAATTGGACCATAAAAATAGTGATTTTGAAATATTCTAAAAAATTAGTAAACAATTTTAAAAAAATGTAAAATTTGGTCTCCTAGCACATTTCAATATGGAGATCATGTTGAGCGGTTCGGATCGATTATTTAGTCTTTGAAAACGGAAAATATGAGCGTAAAGTAAACCAAAATTCTTACTTCGCAATTCATCATTGCCCATCTCGGTCTAGAATATTACATTATTAGCCCAAACTTTTGTTGTTGTAAATTTTATACTAAGCTAGTGAAAAAAGATTAAAAGTTTTAAATTGAAAAAAAATAGACTAATTGGAGATCATCATTTGATTTTGTGTCTTTAAGGTTTTATAATACTAAAATATATAATTTGACCCTGAAAAAATTGTATAGTTGCATTTTGTTACACACACATGTTACTCTTAGTTTGACCCCCATATTTTGTGATTAAATTCTTCATAACGACCCTCGTACTTGTGAAAATGATAAATATTATTAAATTTATGACTCTATAAATATTTATATTTACAGTGACATGTTACATCACATCCATTTTTTTATTATTAAATTGGCAATCTCAAATTCAATGTTACCTAACTTATCTAATCTCCATTTTTGAAAACTTCTACTACAAAATTCAAAACAAATATGTATAGCATTAATTGCATTTTTTTTTTTTTTTTGCTTTTTGATATGACACACATTGCATCATAAAATTTATAATTCGATCTATAAAGCTGCATTCTTGTAAAATATCTGACCATTTTTGTAAATAGTAATTAGAATGAAATTTAGCTGGCAAGCTGATCTTTCTCTTATTTGTATTTTTATAGCGCTACAGAAGTATATTTTAGTTTGTAATTTTCACCACTGACCCGTCACATGATGTAACCCATGTCACTATACGGCTAAAAGCATCTAATTATTATCTAACACGTGTTGTTCATAGAGAGAGCTGGAGTAAAGCTGTTGCTCTCTCTCCTTCCTCTCTCCTCACCATTTGTTGATTAATTAATTAAATTAACAAACTTGCTACTTAACCAAAATTGCAGTACAAGCTGGTTGGATCATGTAGGGGTGTTCAAACAGTTTGGTTTGTTCGGTTTTCAACCGAATTGAAAAATTTCGGTTTAAATGGTTCGGTTTTCCGGTTTAAATGGATTGGTTCGGTTGAATTTTGAATTATTTCGGTTTAAATGGATCGTTCGGTTTAGTCTTTCAAAACCGACTAAACCGAACCGACCGAATTATATTGATTCAAGTATGATTTATATTTTGTTTAGTTCAATCATAGCTTCTTTTCTTTTATTTTAGTTTAAATATTTTAGAACATCTATGTGTTTTGTACGGAATTGAACAACTTGTGTATGAACATGTGTAATTTTTGTTAATAATGACAACTAATAGGTTTACTTTGGTTTGAACCGAACAAACCGAAATTTACTTCGGTTTGTTTGGTTCGGTTCTTAATCGGTTTATAAGTTTAATCGGTTCAGGTTCGGTTCTATTTTTGAAAACCGAAAAAAAATTTGATTTGATTATTTTAATTCGGTTTCAACTGAACCGACCGTTTGAACACCCCTAGAATCAAGGGGAATTTTGTAGGTACAGCAACTATGTGAAGTACAGAGATACCGGTACGAGAGGACCGCTGGAGATGGTACTGAAGTTTGGTACATGACTACAAGTAGCTAGTATCTTCTAGAAGGGTTTGATAGGTGGATGTATGTATATATAAAACTGATCAAAAGTTTGTGGGCATAAATTTGGACAGTAACTAATTCCCACTTCCAAATGATTTGCAATTCTAAAAAATGATAGTTCACTGCATTGAATTGTAGAAAGCAACTTAAGCTTGATGTGAAAATACGGTACATTATGCGGTTTACTAAATGGAATTATACAGGCAATTTTACTCTGATGATCAGAAAAAAAAGTATAATTGTGTACTATTTACATCAATTAATCAGTCAAATGTGATTCTTATTGAAAATTGGAATGGTTCGATGCACATAGAACTAATTCAATTCAGTCTTCACATGGATAAAGTACACACAGATCTTTAATATGGATCAGACGGCTCTAATTAGATGTCAAACTGAATTTGATCTGATACCTATTGAACTGCCCCTGCTCTGTTGTATGTGCTGCTTTTATAGCAGCGAAATTTCGAGAATGAAGCACAAATGAGAAAAGAATGAAACTATAGCGGCATATAGAGGCAGAGTCAGACTTTCAAACTATGGAGATCAAACATACATCAGAGATCAATCATATAATTTTTTTGCTACAATTATTAAAATTTATTTTACAATATCAGAACATTTTAATCTAAATTATATAAAAAATTATATATAAATACAAAAGAAAATGAGGATCAATTGACCTCATTCTCTCTTCTTAAGTCAGCCCCTTGTAGCATAGTTTCTAAACAGTAGGTAAGTGTTCGGCAATTCCTTCTTAGCACTCCTTAAGCCTTCTTTAGATTCCTTAATTTCACCGAACAACATCTTCTTAGTCCGAATTAAAATTTGCTCATTTTCCTTATATTAAGTCTCTTTTGAGCCTTTTGTCCGGATTCTTAACACCAATTGTATTAGATTGAGCCTCCTTAATACATATTCTTAATCCGACTCTATCGAATAAGTGTTCCGAATTATATTCTGGTTGAGATTGAATATCTAGATGAATTCGTATCCTCTGCATTAACTCAAAAGGGAATCTTTTGAGTTAATGAATCTCAACCGTCTAATCTGTTTTAAGATTCGTACAGACTAGATCTGCACTAATATTGAAAGACCTCCTATGTTATAAGCAGGAGCCGAATTGTCTCCGTTAGAATCAAACGGTTGAGATTCATTAACTCAAAAGATTCTCTTTAGAGTTAATGTAGAGGATACGCATTCATATCTAGGAGGTCAATTTGGGTCCGATGCCCATCGGACTCAAAGTGAGTTCGATGGGTTCGACAACCGTCCAATCTGCTTTAAGATTCACGCCCGTAATTTTCGCGTATGCTTTAAAATTCATGCGCACAAATCTTAAAGCAGATTGGACGGTCTCGAAACCCATCGGACCCAAATTTGAGTCCAATGGGCATCAGACCCAACCTGCTCTCCATATCTAGATAACTTTATTGTAGAGAAATTTGAAAGAGAAGAAATGTAGAGTAGGGGGGTGGAAGCAGTGGGCCAAAAACCCACGCGGGGCACGCATCCCCACCAGAACCAGCGACGTTGACCTGTCTTATACAGCTTACTTTCTGACCATATCTTCTACTTCTTTATTATTATTTAACCATCTATTTAGACTACCATATCTTCTACTTCATTTTTATAAACATTTCTTCTTATGTTTCATATTTTTTTTATATATACTTCCTGATCTGCTTCTCTATTCAATTTTTATGTTTTTGGACTAGCGTGTCTTCTGTATGATTTAACACGCAAAACAAAGCAAGCACAGCTTTCTTCTTTTTTGACAATACAAATCAGCACCACAGATTTTAAGTTCGTTACCAAACAATAGTTTAAAAAATGTACTAGTAGCTTGGTAGTTTTCCCTTTTAGTAGAAGACAATTAGATTAATTGAGACTAGATTAGATCTGAGTGTAATTTGAATTATGTTGCATTCATCATTAAAGCTATCCAAACAACTTAACATGATCTCTATATTAAAATATGTTTGAAGTCCAAATTTTTTCTCTCTCTATAGAGTTGGGTTACGTTACTTCGCGAAGTAAACGTTTATATCTTCAATTATAAAGTTCAAAACGTCAATCTGAATGTTCAAGTTGACCTCCATATTAAATTGTGCTTGGAGACTAAATTTTACAATTTTTAGAAACTTTTTACTATTTTTTGGATTTTTTTAAAATCACTGTTTTTTTAAGAAAATCGTGGACCATAAAAAATCGGTGATTTTAAAAAATTTCAAAATAATAGTAAAATTTTTCTAAAAATTGTAAAAAAAAAAATTGGTCTCCAAGCACAATTTAATATGGAGATCAATTTGAATGGTTCGAATCGACGTTTTGAACTTAGAAATTGAAAATATAAACGTGAAGTAAAACACTCGCTTTACTTCGCAAAGTACCGTAGCCCAACTCTCTATATATATTTAAATTACTATTTTTTTAATAGGTACAAAATCATTATTTTTTTATAGTCCGTAATCTTCTGAAAAACAGTGATTTTATACCTATGTAAAATATTTTTTTTTTCATGAAATATAAAATTCAGTCTCCAACCAGGTTGAGCGATTCGGATAGTTTATTTGAGTTTTGAAAACAGAGATAAGAATGTGAGTCAATTAAACCCTACTCTTGATAAATTATTAGTAGTTTATGTTGCGGGTATATATGAAAATACCATGGTAGAGAATTATATAGAACTAAAATGTACAAATAAGTAAATAACAAACATCAGACCAAAATTATTTTATCTCTATATTTTGTTTTTGGATTATTTTACACTTTGTGAATTTGTAATTAAAATAAAAGTACATCTTACACATGTTTTTTTTCTGAAAACTATGAAGGTAATAATTTTATTCAACCATCTTAAGTATCAAAGACTGACAAATGGAACAAAAAAATAATAATAAATAAAACAAAAATGGAGCTTCGTTTTTCTAGAAATAATCATACAAATTTTGTTTTGGAGTGATTTTTCTTTTGCTCGGGATAATTTCGCACAGTGCAAAATTAAGTATAAATCATGTACAAATTACTTTTGACAAAGATGAATTTTATTCAAATTTAAATTTATATTAAAAAGGATTTCAATTAAAGGATTAATATGTCTATATAAAATTTTGATTTCAATTAAAGGTTTTATATTGTGAGATTTTATAATTAGCAGTAGTCTTTTAATTGGAGGTTTATTTAATCTAGCACAAATAAGGAATTTGTATATATGTTGTTTAAATATGATGCATAAAAATTAAACAATGATGTAAGATGACTTTTGTGTAGGTTTCAGTATTGTGATGTATGGGGTGGTTTATTTGTACTCTAATTAGCTAAATTAGAGGGGATTTTGTTTTGTTATTTTGTTAAATTCTTAGTATAGACTGGTTATATCATTCATTGTATTCTAACTTAAAAAAATAAATGGTCCTCGTAGAAATTTGTTTACAAAAGGTGGTGTACAACTCAGTGCATTTGAACGGGAATATATCATAAGAGAATAAAATAAATTCACAGAAAATAACATAGTTTTATAAAAAAAAAAATAGACCAATGAAAATAATAATTATTCAACACTTCTCATGAATGATAAAATCAGGGTTCTAAATAGCGCATTATAGCGACGCTATAGCGTTTTCGGACCATAAAAGCTATGGCGCTATTGGCGCTATAGCACGCTATAGCATGCTATATGGCAATAGCGCCATTTTTTTAGCCGTTCTGCTATGACGCGATAAACGCTATTTAAACCTTTGTTAAAAATTGATTGATTCTAAATCTAAATTATAAGAGAAGTCAATTAGTATAATAAAGTCCAATGATAAATAATGTCGACTTAGTATAATGAAGATATTATATTAGTTATATTATAAACCTAGTATCATATGTCAAAGAAAAAACAAATATTGAATTGCTACAATTAAAAACATATAATAAAATTAAAAATGTTAAATAATATGGTTCATATCTTATTTCTCGATTAAGACCTCTCGATGAACTATATTTTTAGTATACACTCCTATGGCGTCATGTTTTTTGTTTCAGCTAATATAATAGTAATTGACGAAAAACATCTTTTAATTTCAAATTTATATTTAGTTATAAAATGTTAAGTTAAGACCCAACGCATAAATTTATATATGCGCTAGTTTTTTTTTAAGTTGTAGGTCGTGCACTCCTCTATCTCTTGAACGCTTCAAAACATGTTATAACTTGCAATATTAATAATTATCGTGTTTTAGGTTGATAAGATTCAACTTATTTAAATAAATAGTGATGAGAAGAAATGTGGTGTATTATATATATTAATTGTGAATGACACAAATTTTGAATAGAATAAAATCATGTTTACTTAAACGAGATCATTAAATGACAAATAACATTCCTTAAATGATATAAAAAGAAAAAAGAAATGAAAACATGACAAATCAATTCAAAATTTTCTTAAATGACATTTAAAAATTAGAAAGAAATCATGACAAATCTAAAAATCGAGTATCCGACAATCAAATTAGTGTGACGAGTACGTGTCTAAACAAATTTATACTTCTGCACGTAAAAAAAACAGAATAAAAAAACACTGACTATTTAATCCGAAATTTCATAAACCCAATTAGACTAGACTATGTAAATGCTTAATAAATAAGAGAGAAGAGATACAAACCTCTTTCTGTTACACCTTGTTTGGATGGAGAGTAGAGGAAGGAAGGGGACGTGAAGAATAAAAGGGAATGGAATGGAATAGAAAGGAAGATTAACATATTTAACTTCTTTGTGTTTGGATGATTAATTAGGGATAATAAATTTAACTTTCCTTTCTGTCTTATTTCTTGTTTGGTTGACTAAAATTTAGGAGGTTAATGAGAAATTCGGTGGTTGTGTAGATATGTGACAAAAAACTTATATGAGAATTATATAGGTAAGATATAGGATTGGACATTTGTGTTTTTTGTTTTAAAAATAGTTGCAACAAAATTTCTTTCCATCCGTTACACCCCAAATCGGGAGGGAAGCCGATTCTATTGATTATAATGATACAAGGTTAAACCTTTCACCTCATGTACCCTTCACCTCCGATATAATTTTGTCAACCAAACACGATTCGACGGAAAGTTTTCTTTTCTTTTCATTCCCTCCCTTCCTCTACTCTCCATCCAAACAAGGTGTTAGTGTGGAGATAACTAACTTTCTTTCTCTTTAGTTATCTTGCGCAATAGAGCATTAGAACTCAACTACGAAGCCAGGTGTAATTTTACAACTATTCTTGTACAACACGTAGACTTGAATTTTTGTGAATTACTTGGTGAGATCCTATACCCATGATATCACATTTCTTGTAGTTTAGTGACAATATATTCTGATGGCCTGTTCATTCGGTGATATATATATACGTTATTCTGAGATAAAATGAAGTTATTCAATTTTAAATATTTATGAAATCTTTCAGATAGATAAGTATGCATGCATGATTTGATTGCTAAAAATTTAATGTTTCTACAACGGTGATTTCTTTTAAATTGTTTATCTGATGTGTTAATTGCTAATATAATTGCTGGGATATACCACAATTTTTAAATTAGCAAGTTTGCTGGGATGTACCACAGTTTTTGTCAATTATTTGGTTGCTTTTAAAGCAAACTTGCTAATTTAAAAACTATAGTACATCCCAGCAATTATATTAGCAATTAACACATCAGATTAGCAATTTAAAAGAAATCACCGTTGTAGATGCTCTAATTAAATAAGCAACTCAATTAAATTACTGGGATGAAGTGATTTAGAAATTATGAATCTCTTTAATTGCTAAACTCAGTAATGTGGCTCAAATTAATTACTAAACGTTTGCTGGAACGAAGATGCTCAAACGGACGTAAAATCTACAGTGCAATATCTGTATCAACTTTTTATGGTGAAACGATATATATAGATATCAAAAGAAGGAACCCCACCATGTCGCACATTATTTGGATGTTGTTCATAGCTAATTGGACCAACTCTTAATAATTGTCCATAAAGATATATTATATATTTCATAGATAATTGGACGCTGTTCATAGCTGATTGGTAATATGAGTATTATGGATGATTCCGTATTATGAATTTATATATTTATTTGTAAAATTCAATCAGTTGATCCAAATAGTTAAAAAATAATGATATCCATATAATTAAACATGTAATTGGAAATCAAATTTTACATATTTTAGAACTTTTTACTATTTTTATAGACAAGTAAAAAACCATTTGAACTAAAAATTCTTGTCCATAAAAAAAGTGGCGATTTTCTATATATATTTAAAAAATAGTAAAAATATTATATGAAAAATGTGAAATTCGGTCTTTAAATATATTTTTTTGGAGATCATATTTAACTATTCGGGTTGAGCATTTGAACTTTGAAAATAAGAATATGAATTCATAGTACATATCGATCTATAATATGCATATTACCATAGCCTCATTCAGAAGAAAATTCAGATATATAATTCTTTAATACAAATATAAGAGGAGTTCAACTATTGTGTTTCATGAAGTAAAGTTTGTGTTTTACTTCACATTCATATTTCTGTTTTGAAGTCTAAACAATTCATCCAAACCATTCAATATGATCTAAATTTTAAAATGTACTTTGAGACCATATTTTATATTTTTGAAAACTTTTATATTTTGTAGGTAGGTAGAACTTTTTTTTTTAGTTATCCAAATTCCAAAATTTTCTGAATCAATAAATTTTCTATCTATCTAAAAAATAAAAAAAATATGATTTCCAAACACATTTTAACATTTTAATATAGAAATCATTCATAACGGTTTCAAACCAAGTGTTTAAATTTAAAAAGTAAAAATATGAAGGTTTTATTTGATCTCCAAACCAAACATAGCCGACTCAATATAAGAGTATAAGACTTGAATTTGAATTTATAAATAAAATTGTTTTAAAATATTATGCCACGCCACTCGGCCACTACACACAACGACCGACAAGTCCAAAATGGCCACACTCCCAAACAGCTGCCTAGCCCATGGTTATTTGACACGTGTCTCCCTCCTTTTCCATACAACTGTTCACACACCATCCGTCTCATCTCTAAACTATTATTTTTAAATCCAATCTAGTACATCTAAATATTAACCTGACCTTCATTTGTCTTCTTTTGATCGGTGTCCGTCAGTCCGTGCCATTCTTCACAGAATAAAAACAGCTTGAGTGAGTCTAGGTACTGTGCATAGCACGGATTGGTCTGTAATACAGATTAATATTTTCGTTTTTAAAATTCTAACGGTCGATCCGAATTGTTCAACATAATTTTCATATGAAAATATACTTGTGGACAAAATTTTCTATTTTTTAGAATTTGTTTACTATTTTTTTAGATAGATAGAAAATCACTGTTTTTGGATGGTCCAGAATTTTCAGATCGAGTGATTTTCTACCTATTTTAAAATATAGTAAAAAATGTTTGAAAAAAATATAAAATTTAGTCTGCAAGTACATACTCATGTGGGAATCACGTTGAACGGTTCGGATCAACCATTCAAATTTTCAAAATGAAAATATAGCTCCGTAGTACGGACTAATCCATGCTATGCATAATACAATAGGTTCACTCAAAGAGTTTTTTTTTTTTGGAAAAAAAAATTTGTTGTAGGAGAATAAAAATGTGTCTTCCCATTTTGCACACAAGAAATTTAAAACATATCCGTTTACATGATATTTCTCTGTCTTTTTGTTTTCAAGCGCTTATGTAATTACAGACCAAAACTCAACCAAATTTGCCGATAGTTAATATCTTTTGTTTTATAATGTTTTTAACCTAAACCTTATTTTTCCTCACCACATTTATATACCAAGTACTTGTGAACTATAGTTTATTATAGACAGAAAAAGACCACGTGCACTGTTTCAGTTGTCTGAACAATATATAATATGTGCCACAAGGAGCAACACCACATGTAGTCAACATATATATATACTTTTTTATAATTAGCAACAAGAAAAAAGTTTGCATATTCCAAAAATACAAGATTGAATTAAATACTGCAATAATTGTCTTTATAAGTTTGAGAAAAAGTGATGCTTGAAATGAGTAAAAGGTGTATGATGATAACTAATTTTATGCACAGATTGACGAGGTCAATTTGGGTTCGATCCCATCGGACTCAGAGTGAGTTCAATGACTGTCCGATCTGCTTTAAAATTTGCGTTCGTAACTTCTGCGTATGCTTTAAAATTCGTGCGCACAAATCTTAAAATTGATCGGACGGTCCCAAAATCCATCGGACCCAAATTTGGATCCGATGGGCATTGGACCCAAATTTGAGTCCGATGGGCATCGGACCCAAGCAGCTCTCCATATTGACTAATATATAATACGAAGCTACTGTTGTGAAGTTAGAACTATATCTTTATCGACAATTGTTAATACTCAAATGTTGTACAATTAATTATGCAAAGTTTGGTTAATTATGAAATAAGTAAGAGCTTAGCAAGCAAAAATATTATTTGTTATTTTTACTTAGTCATTTAATTAAGCAAAATATATCTTAATTTATCGACAATTCTTAAACCATTTTTACTTATTTTTAATTATGAAATAATACCAATCAGTTTTTTTTTATTACTATACTACGGAAAACCATATATATAGAGAGAGAGAGCTGGGCTATGGTGAGTTGTGAAGTAAGATGTCATTTTTACTTCACGCTCATATTTTCATTTTGAAAATCTAAACAATCGATCTGAACCATTCAACATGATCTCCATATTGAAATGTGCTTGGATACCAAATTTTACATTTTTTGGAATTTTTTTTATTATTTATTAAGCTACTTTGAAAATCGCTGATCCGGTGGTTCAAATTTTTTTACTATTTTTTACTGTCCACAGTGGATCAGCGATTTCAAAGTGGCTTAATAAATAGTAAAATAATTTCAAGAAATGTAAAATTTAGTCTCCCAGCACATTTCAATATAGAGAACATGTTGAGCGGTTCGGATCGGTTGTTTGAATTTTCAAAATAAAAATATAACGTGAAGTAGTTTTACTTCACAACTCACCATAGTCTATATATATATTAATATATATATATATATATATATATCTCTCAATCACTACAAAATTATGACAAACATTTTGATAACATTGCATCACAGAAGATTCTACTGTACGTAATAAAAATAATTGTTTGACTATCATTTGCATATTGAACTTTATCGATCCCTCTCATCCATATTTGGCATTGAATTAAATTTGAGCCTCGTAAAAAAAAATTAAATCAAACCCTGCCAACCAACCTAATAACCAGAGATGGAAAAAACATAAAAGAAGATCTTTTTCTGAATTATCCAACGCGGAAAGATGAGAACAAAGGAGGGGATAAGAAAAGGAAATTAAAGAAAATCCAAAAGAAAACAGTAAAAGGTTCTTCATCATGAGAGAGACGCATGGCAATATAGAGAGTTCAGTTTCTGATTTGCATGTGGAGAGCACAGGATTTGATACAGTGGTGCTACCAGTATAATTCATGTTAGATTCACACACAACTTGTAGTTTTGTACCAATTCTACATATTATTTATCATAAATTTTAAATTTTAGGGGTGAGAATGGGGTGGATAATATTCAATCCGTATCTGATATTTGAATATCTGTGAGGATACAGATACATATATGATTTAAATTTAAATTATTTATATTTGAATAGTAGATATATATATGAGGGATGCTTCTGTGCATACAAGGACCTATTTGTAAAATGAGCATATTTTTATTTTCAAAGTTCAAACAGTCGATCCGACCGTTCAACATTATCTCCATATTAAAATGTACTTGGAGGTCAAATTTTACATTTTTTTTATTTTTTTTACTATTTATTAAGTATTTTACAAAACTAGTCAAATTCAGACCATTGAATTTTGTACCCATCTTAATAAATAGTAAAAATATTCAAAAAAATGTAAAATTTGACCTCCAAGTACATTGTAATATGGAGAAAATGTTGAACGGTCGGATCGACTGTTTGAACTTTGAAAATAAAAATATGCTCATTTTACAAATAGGTCCTTGTATGCACAGAAACATTTGCCTATATATATATACAATATAGTTTAATATATATTATGAAAAAAATTATGTTATTCACCATTATAATTAGATAAATGTTATGAACTTTAATATTTTTTAATAAATATCTGATATGATCCGTATCTGCATCTGTCTAATACAGGGTTCTAAATAGCTAGCTATAGCGGTTTTTGACCTAAAACGCTAAGCTACGGGGTAAAACTTCGCTAATCGAGCTACGGCCGCTAAAGCAGTAATAGCGGTCCGCTATAGTGCGTAGCGCGTAGCGGAATAGCGGTCCGCTATGCTACATGGGCTTATTATTATTTATTTATTTTGCAATTTAAATGAGCTTTAAGGTCCAAACCGAAATTAAATTAGATGGGTCTATAATATCAATAAACTTGAACAATGTGCGTTGCCTATATCAATTAAATTATTTGAATATGTAGTAAAATGATACTTAATATATGGTAGTAGAATATTTTGAATAGAAAATATATCGATAGTTTATGAAGTAGGGATATTTTGAATGACAATTGGACTTTGTATTGGTTCAATGTGAATATTATAACTTCTTAATCAATTTGGTGTTTTTGTTACTTATGAGACTTTAGATAATGTTTATTATTAGTAGAAATATAAAATAAAATTTTTGAAAATAAAAAAAAGCTATGTAGGATAGCTTTCGCTATAGCTACGCTATTCGCGATAGCTTTTTTTTTTTGTCTCCCCACTATGCTGCTATAATCGCTATTTAGAACCTTGGTCTAATATCTTATCTATATTCGTATTCGAAAATGAAAAACGGATATGGATATGATTTTACCACTATCTGATCTGTTTTCACCCCCAAATCAAACAAGTTATGTCATTACCATATTGACCAGCATAATAGTAAGTTCGTGATTTAAAAATAATTCGATTAGATCGATTATAATTTAAAAATAATTTGTTATTTTATAATGCTAATATCATTTCAAACTATTTGTATTTTATAAAAGAAATTATAAAATTATAAAATTTTATTAATAATTTGAGATAAACATTGTATTATTGGTATCATTAGTCAAATTAAAGAAAAATTCGAATATGCGCTAAAAAGGAATAATTCGAATATAATATGAATACTATTTAATTACTGTAAGCCACACTGATAAATTAGAATTTATAATTTGAGAATAGTTTGTATTGTTATAATGATAAAAATATATTAATTCTAAAGTTTTAGGGAAGAAAAATAAATTTTGGTAATAATCCGAGAAAGATTCAGAAAAGTTGGAAATAATTCAAAAACTGGTTTATTCATCTTTTTATTCGGAAAGATATTGGTATTATAAAAAAAAAATCGGAAAGATATTAAAAATAAATAATTTGTGAATCTAGCTCGTTACCATAGTGATAAGATTCGTGAATAATTCGGATTTGGAATCTCTCCGAAGTAATCCACGTATTATTCGGTTTCCTGGTTTTTTTTCCCGAATTATTCACGAATAATTCGCTAATTTTACGAACTTTTTCCTATTTTTTATTTTTTTTGGTCATTTTTTTGCTATCTTGTAGGACTAAAATCTCTTATCCAGACTCAATGCATAAGTTCGAATTATTTTCAAGTCACGAATTTTTGACCCCACCGAACCTTTCCTGAATCATTCATTTGTCACTATGCTCGTTACTATGCTAAGAATCACAGTGACAAGACTCGTGTTTAATTCGTGTATTAAACGTTTTTTTGACGTTACAGAACCGAACTCCGAAAAAAATGGAGAAAAACGTATAATACGTTTTATTCGCCAATAAAACGCATATAAAAAGCGAGTTGACGAATTATTCGCGATAAATAAGCAAAAACAAATTCAAATTTTTTTAGGGTTTTTTTTGTTTTTTTTTTGCTTCCTTATTGTACCGAATCATTCTCGAATTATACCCGAATGACGAATTTTTTATCCGCCGAACCTTTCCCGAATCATTGAGTTGTCACTATGCTAAGAATAATGCTAATATCAACTATTACTCACTGTAAACATTTGAATCCTCCACAGAGAACCTGGATTTGAGAGATATAGATGATCTCCTCACGACAGCTATTTTCATTGGCTCCCTGGTTCACATCATGCTACCATAACGGGACAGTCATGCTATCCTTCTTCACAGCTGTTCCTTTTTTACTTCATTTTCCTTCGGCCGTTTTTTTGGAGACACTAGAGCTACTAACCCTCTCCCGTATGCAACACCCACCCCCCCCAACAGTTAATATATATATATTTTTTAATTTGTTGCGTACGTTCACATAGGGGTGGCAAAAAAGCAGCTCGTGGTTCGATGATGACTCGCTCGTCGTTCGTCACTGGACTGAGCTGTTAACGAGCCAGCTCGCCACTAGTTCGGGTCAGAATTATCGAGTTCAAGCTAGGGCCTAGCTTGCTGGCCAGCTCGCGAACTAGATCAGCTAAGCATCAATTTGTGAATTTGTATGATTTTGTGTGTATTTTATACTATCTAGCTCGATCCAAAAAGTTTGTAGAATTTATTTTCTTCTCAAAAACAAAATCCAACTAAACTTAGCGAGCCAGCTCGGACTAGCTTGTCACGATTTCAAGCTGAAATTTTAATTCGGATGCCCTAGATTCAGCTCGCTCGGCTGTAGCTTTGTCCAGAATTAACAAAGTGACATAGAACCTAGCTCAAACTGAGCTAGCTCGTTGCCACCCCTATGTTCACACTGTGAAATACATATATAAGTTGAAAGCTGGGATGTGTACTCTTTTGGCAGTTAGTCGGATTTTGAGCTAGTGAAGCTAAAACTTACCAACGGTAAAAACGTGAGGGAGATGTAAGGTAATTATTGCTTGGATAGTACAATTATATTTTAAAATGGTATAGCCATAGAACAACCATAAAATCTTCTTATCAATTTTTTTTGTTGTAACGGTAAAAATAAAACGCTATGTGATTTTCCAATGAATTACTTGTTATATATTAAAGTGCTTATGTGAAGAACACACACATATATCTATCAATGTTATCGCATGTAATATATTAATTAAAAAATTTAATGAAAACGTGTGTATTATATATGAGGAGAGTTCAAATGCCTCCATCATGCCTTCATTTTTAAAAATGTTAATAACTCAAAATTTAAAACTTGAAAGTCAAAATAAAACCGTTAGATATGATCAACATAACTTTATCTATGCATGTGTAAAAAATTATGATATTTCAACTTTGTTTTGATTGTCATCAAGAGCTTGTAAAAACGTACTAATGTAGATAATTTCTAGACGTTGATTTTTTAACTTATTGATTCATATAAAAACAAAACCAAAATGTGATAATTTTTTATGAGCACATTGAGAAAATAATATAGATCACATCAAACGGTTTTATTTTGACGTTTATGATTTAAATTTTGAGTTATTAACGTTTTAAAAATGGAGGCATGGTGGAGGCACAAAAAATGAAGGCATTTGAATCCTCCTCAAATATATATATATATATATATAGAGAGAGAGAGAGAGAGAGAGAGATAGGCTATGGTGAGTTGTGAAGTAAAACGTCGTTTTACTTCACTATATATATAAAACGTCGTTTTACTTCACACCATATTTTCATTTTGAAAATCCAAACAACCGATCCGAACCGTTCAACTTTTTCTAAATATTGAAATGTGCTTGGAGACTAAATTTTACATTTTTTGGAATTTTTTTACTATTTATTAAGCCACTTTGAAATCGCTGATCCACTGTGAACAGTAAAAAACAGTAAAATTTTCTGGACCACCGGATCAGCGATTTTCAAAGTGGCTTAATAAATAGTAAAAAAATTCCAAAAAATATAAAATTTGGTCTCCAAGCACATTTCAATAGTAAAAAATTCCAAATATATATATATATATAGAGCTGGGCTATGGTGAGTTGTGAAGTAAGATGTCATTTTTACTTCACGCTCATATTTTCATTTTGAAAATCCAAACAACCGATCCGAACCGCTCAACATATTCTCTATATTGAAATGTGCTTGGAGACCAAATTTTATATTTTTTGGAATTTTTTTACTATTTATTAAGCCACTTTGAAAATCGCTGATCCGGTGGTCCAGAAAATTTTACTGTTTTTTACTGTTCACAGTGGATCAGCGATTTCAAAGTGGCTTAATAAATAGTAAAAAAATTCCAAAAAATGTAAAATTTAGTCTCCAAGCACATTTCAATATTTAGAAAAAGTTGAACGGTTCGGATTGGTTGTTTGGATTTTCAAAATAAAAATATGACGTGAAGTAAAACAACGTTTTACTTCACAACTCACCATAGCCTATCTCTATATATTACGACTAATGTAGTAATACTAACATTTAGACCGATGCTAATGAGGTAAATTATATTTTCATATCTCAACGGTCGATCAAGCTGCTCAATATGTCAAGTTTACTAAATATGATAAATAATATTATGCCATATTTATTGTTTTTTATCATCTTGAATTATTGCTACGCTAATTAAATGACTCGTATTCCCAAAGACAGCTAAAAATAATATTATTCACATATTTAAGTATAATAAAATCAACTATTGTGTAAGTTTTTAGTGCCTTACATATGAAATTATCTTTAAAGTGCGAGATTAGGTTTCTTACTGGTTGAATTAAAATCAAGATCCATTACCTATTGATTGTAAATCTTAGCTTACTCTCCCTTGATCATTTTTCTCAATATCTCACAACAAGTATAATTATTGACAACATATATATACTAATTTAGATAACAGATTGAATTGTATGATAACAATTAATTAGCTCATTCTGAACATTTTGTACATTGAAAGAATAAGCACATTTTCTTATTATTTCTCAGTGATTATCCTAATGATATGTTCTGAAAATAGTACTATTATAATCTTTTTCTTTTTGAATATGATTTTATTAATTCTGGTATTTATTTTCTTCATAGATGACTCTTGCAAGATTTGAACTGACATATTTATGTAAAAAGATGAGCCTCATTGTGATTGTAATGTGTTTATAAGTTGTGGTGTTGTTACGTACTGTTGTAATTTGATAATGAATCAATAAAATATATAAGAACTGCCAATGAATTTTAAATCTCATTTTGATATCAAGTTTTTATTTTGAAAATAAAATATGGAAGGTCAATAATTTTTCTATTGGTCATAACACATCTATACACATCAATTAATAATTTGTAGTACCAACCAAACATTAATAGTCCTTAATTATTTAAGAATATGATTAAAGTGATGAAATGGTGATTTCACTTGTACTCAGATGAACACTTTATTTCTCCAAAATGATTGTTCAATCAATAGCAACAACTTAGTAATTTGTTGCTTAATTAATTACAACAATATATACCAAAAAAAGAAAGAAATAGGCTGCCGAGAGGTGTCGCATTAGGAGACGTATACTAGCCTGATGAGAAAATATTGTCATGCAAGGGAAAGAAAGGCAAAAAAAGAAATCCCGTTACTTCTTGCTTCCCCAGCACTCAGCCGCAGTTTTAGAGAATCACTTCCCCCTTCCTCAACCTTGTCTCTCACTCTCTATCTCTCTCTATCTCTCTCTGTCTCTTTTATCTTTTCCCTACACATACCCACACGCACACGCACACTTACAGACACTCACAATGGAGAACGAAGAAAACACAGGAGGAGATGAGGGGGAGGCATACAGCTGGATGGATCTGCCACTAAGCAACGGAGCAAGAGGAGACAAGAAGAGAAGGTTCAGTGAAGATCAGATCAAGTCGCTTGAATCCATGTTTCAGACCCAAACAAAGCTTGAACCGAGACAGAAGCTTCAACTAGCCAAGGAACTAAACCTAGAGCCGCGCCAGGTCGCCATCTGGTTCCAAAACAAACGCGCCAGGTGGAAGTCTAAGCAGCTGGAGAGAGAGTACAGTTCTCTCAAAGCAGACTATGATTTTCTATTATCCAGTTTTGAATCTCTCAAGCAAGAGAAGCAAGTTTTGCTCAATCAGGTACTCTCTCTCTCTCTAAATTCTATTACACCTGGAAGAAGTTAGCTAGGCTAGCTAATTGATAAGTCATTATATTATTATTGTATGATTTAATTTGTAAACATGTGATTTTAGAATTCATTTACAGAGCAATATATATAATTAACCATATGCAAATTTCATCCAATCCATCTTAATGTCATCATAGTTTTATAGTTTAATTTGTCATTACATTTTTAATTTTGAATATATGCAGTTACAAGTATTGGCTGAGAAGCTGGAAAAGCAAGGTGGAGAACCCAGCAAGAGCTATGGAAATTCTGAAACGGCAAGCGGAGACAAAGTAACAATTGGAAACGACTTGTACAAACATCCACTTGCCATGTGCTCAGAAGATGAGGTGAAGAAACAAGTTTGCTTTAGTGAGGAGGAACAAGATGTTTACATGGGGCAGATGGCACCAGCTACAGGTAACTTGACTTCCGGAGAGGAGTTGCAATTCAGTTTGCAAGCAAGTTGGCCTCCCGTAGATCAGCTGCGCACCGGAACACAGCAGCAGTCCCCATGGTGGGAGTTTTGGCCTTTGAAGGAGTAAAAAATTCACAATGCCGGTGCAACGAAGGCCTTCATTACTAGTTCAAACGAATCATTCGCTCTACGATTTCGAGTCGGGAAAAAAGAAAGGGAAGAGATGAAAAAAAAATAGTGCGTGGTATTATTCCTTTGTCTTTAATTTTCTCTTGCTAGGATGTTCATATGTAAATAGGAAAATCCGGCAGCCTCTCTTTCTCTCACTCTCTCTCTCTCTCTCTCTGTCTCTCTCAATTTCCGATGTAGAGAACGAAAACGGTAAGATTACTAAAAAATTTGACCTCGGGATGTTAATTCTGGTGTCCTGTTGTACTGTAACATTTTGACTGTTTTACTGCTAGTTTAGTCCATAAAAAGCACGAGTACACATGTCATCTTATGAAAATGTCTTAAACAAGATCTGTCATAATTTATTAGCCCCTGACCAAACATAATAGAACGAATATAAAAGCTAGTGACGCTACTTAATAAGTTGTGGATATCCTAGAACCTAGGTACAAGTTCAGGTATGAACTGTTCATTCGCTGTGATTTCGAGACAAGGAGTGCATTTATTTATTGAAAGTAGTTAGCATTTCGGCATCGTAACTGGCTATTCATTGAGTGTGACAACCAATAGTATTAGACATTTAGACTAGTTGCTTAGGTCATGACAGCTCTCTTTTTGTTCTCTACGAAACAGCTCGTTACAACCTGGAAGCAAAACCATGCTCTAGTCTTATAAATATATACAAAATATTCTAGTAGCCTTCATATATTAGTATCATGATCAAGTAACATAACTAGTCCCCTAACGCTAGCTGCGAACCATCATACAAATAAACAAATTAGCTGGTACCAGAAACAACACCTCAAAAACTCACACTATTTGTATTGACATTCCCCACTAGCACAAGTCAGTTCGAAGTTAATTAAACAAGTTCTTTTCCTAATTTGTTAAAAAGGAACAATAAAAAATAATCATATGACACACAGCATATTCACAATTGCACAATGGCTCTGTGTGCATAGCTGAAAGTTAGACCGAAATTATCTCTATGCTCCAACTTCACCTTCACATCACCAATTAGGTAGATTACTTCAAGACTAAGCTAGCCGCTTCGACTCCTACACAAGTCAAGATGGGCACTTGCATTAATTCATTTTACAAGAAAAAAAAAGTCTATACAGTCCACAGTTCGACTCCTACACAAGTCAAGATGGGCACTTGCATTAATTCATTTTACAAGAAGAAAAAAGTCTATACAGTCCACAGTTACGGAAACAAAAACGATATTAAGGTCACTAAAGCATTTAAAGGTTCTTAGTTATTTGAGGTCTTGAAAGATTTTGTATTGAATTTTAGGACTTACAGCAGCTGAGGTTACACGTATCTCCCTATATGCTTCCACCTCATCTGGAAATGCTAGTTCTAGATCCTCTAGCAAGTACTTGCGCAGACTCTATATTCATCGGGGAAAAGAAAAAAGGAAGAATCATGTAAAACTACCATTTATGCTTCTGTACAATTGTAGTAAACAAATACACCTCTTGAACTATATTTAGAGTTGCATCTGACATTACTTTTGCAAATAACACCTGTACAGTTTTCAGAAATATGCACATAAAAACCTAGTCGAGATTGCAGCTAACTCTTTTCGTATCATAAAGAAAACCAAGCTCCAGAATTAATTCATGCAAGCTGCATACACCGGAGATTTAAATTATTGGTATGATTCTACACCAATTTGAACTTATTATTTAAAAGAAGGCATGCAGAAGTTAAGTGAAATGTGTCAATAAATGATAATGACCTCACAGCTGTGCATGTTTGACAAATATATTGAAAAATCAGCATACACATCAAAACATGAAAAGTGTTGGCTCAAAATTTGACAAATACCAACGCATTACATGCAAATAAGACAAAATATTGAGTCTAAGCTGCAAAAGGGAACATTTGTAGATACCTTGAAAGCATCTGTTTTCCCTTTGGTGATCTGATTTTTCGCAATACAGCTGTTTATCACTTCTCTTGTGAACTGGTCAGGGTTCTTCCCATCATCAATGAGACTACAATTTCAAAACAGCAAACAGCATTAATAAGTAATCCAGGCAAAACAGCAACAGAAAGTTATTCTGAAAAAAATCAGTGCCAAGTCAGAGGTGGCTCACTTGAGAACCTTCATCGGAACTGGGATTTTGTAGTTTTCTGCTAGCTTCTGCATAGTGTCCAACTCTGTCACGAGGACATTTCTGGCATATAAAAAAAATTACAACAAGTTAGAAATTACGGTGCCACATTCAAACATACAATTCAGAGATGGCATACTTCGCTATAACAGTATAAAAGATAGATATAGGGGGAATTTCATGTATCCCCCTAAAAAACTTCAATATTACATGTTCCCCCTTCAAAAGTTTGTAATATCATATTTACCCTTCAATAATACAAAAACTCACATATTTATCCACTATAATTTTACAATATATCAAATATATCTAAAAGTTGTTAGATAATAATATTTGAGATTTTAAATTTCACTTCACAGTATTAATTAGTAAACAGATGACCGTTGTACCCTTCTCTTTCTCACCCCTCTCTCCATCTGAGAGACCGCCAAGTCAAATTGGTGGAAATTTGGCCTCTCTGACTAGAGAGTTCGGAGAGAACTGGGGGACTCAGGAGCTGAATTGAGTGAAACTGAACCATAATTTGTTTATGTTCAGAGAGGTTGAGGGATCCCTCTATTTCATGGAAAGATTTTACTCGCTGCTTGGTAGCCTTATTAGTCTTTTGTTTCCCCACCAGCAAGTCCGCATCCTCATGTGATGTGAATTATTTAATCAGTGTTTGATTTATCCTCTCGTGGGTTTGTTTAATCTTTCCTCTCTCCCTCCTCTCTCGTACCTCTTCCCTCAAAATCCTACTGATTTTCTCTCCCTATCTCCTTGTTCGTAAGTCATAAGCCTCACACCCATGGTTTCTACCACAGATGCATACAGGGTGTTTGTTAAAATTCCAGCTTTGTTGTCTTTGCCAATGACCCATCAATTTGACTCCACAGTGCTCCTACTGTCAACACCTTACTGCTATAGCGCACCAGCCGGCTTCAGTGCTTCTACTGACGACCTGAAGGCCTGGTGCTGTTGATGTTGTATCTATATGATACCTCACCTCTTGGAATTGCAAGGCATAGGAGCATTCTCGGGGTGTTTTGGTTTCAATAATTGACAATTTTCCATGGGTTCTGTGTGCTCTGCAATGATGTCATAATCTCCTGTCTAAAATGTACACGTGAATGGCGATATAATCTGGATTTATAATGCAGTACGTTTTTCCTTATAGTGCACTACTGGTGGTAACGGAGGTTCTGATATATTTGTGTGTAATTTTATTACATGGATTGGCGCTTGTTTTCACATGCTTGATTCAGGTTACTGGCATGTATCATTTATGGGCGATACATTTTCTGATCAAGGCGAAGGACTAATAATGTATGTAGCTTGACCAGTTGTTTTTAGGTGATTAATATCATATTTTGTAATGATGTAATGACTATCATAGTTAAATGTAAAGCCTACGCAGCCTTTTTTCAAAAAAGAAAAACAAAAATAAATGTCTTTTATTTTCTTGGAAAGATTTAATCCCAACCCCTTGTCCTCATGTGAGGTTATGAGAGGTTAGAGGGATCCTTGTGCCATGAAGAAGAATGGAACTACTCAGATGTGGTGTTTTTTTATTATTTGAAATATGGATTGTTTCTTTTAGTTCTAATAAGGGTACAACGGGAATTATGGATTAGAAGGGTGAAATTTTTGATATTAATGAAAAAGTTGATGAATTGAGTAAATATGTGAGTTCTTGCACTTTTAAAGGACAAATATGATATTACAAACTTTTGAGGGGGAGAATACGTAATATTGAAGTTTTTGAGAGGGATACATGAAATTCTCCCACAGATATATTAGTCTGGTGGATTTGGAAGATAGACATCCCCGAAGCTGACTTAATGTACTTGCTTATTTTGAATCAGATCATAATCCTCATTTTCATATTTCCTCCAATTATAGGAATACAAATCAGACCATTTAATTAATAAAGAAAATGAATCCTAAATAAGGAGTTCAATGTGTGGCAGTGACAAATCCTTCCCAGTTATGTATAAGCCTAACCCTAGCCTGCTCTCTCAGATTGAGCTGCTTTTTCTCTCACTCTCCCCATCTGAGAGGCCACATTTTTTTTTCTCTCTCTCTCTCTCTCTCTTTCTATTTTCCTCCTCTCCAAGGCAAGCTGGTGTCAAGGTTAGGGTTTTGTTAGAGAAACTGTGCTGAGTAAAAGAGCTTTATCGAGCCACAAGGGTTGGATGGAGCAACAGTCTAGGCATGTGAAAGGATCAAGACACTTAAAGAGCAGATGAGGTCCTAACAGGAGAGTGGTGATGTCTGCTCGTCAGGTGCAGGAATTGAATGATACCACAGAATTTTCTCATGCTTCAGCAAAAGCTTATTGTGATTCTACGTATCAGAGGAATTCTAAGACTTGAAACTCATGAGTGGATTTACTACTTAACCTAAAGTAATTATTGCAGAATAATTGAACGGGTGTACGTAACTAACCAGCAGATAATCCTTCTGGGGGTGAATGGTTCCGCAATAAGCTTAGGCCAGCCTAAGTTGTTCCAGCCTAACTTGAATTAGGTCGGCCTAAGCTTATTCCAACAGTCAAAACAGGACAAGAGGAGCAACGGGGGGGGGGGATGCACGGGTGCTCAAGTGCATGGCGTGGGGCAGGGTGTGCGGCATGGGCTGGAATGTGCGGGTGGGGTGGCGTGCACACAGGGTGCGCAGATTGAGAAGAGTGGGGTGGAGTGGGCAACTGTGCGGCTGCGCAAGGTGGGCCGGTGCGCAGGTTAGAGAGTTAAGCAAGAGAGAGAAAAGGAAAAAGGGTTCTCAGTAATCGCGGGCCCTAACGCTGAATAACTTAAACATAGGAGGTCCTAAAGTTAAAATTAGCCATCTTATATCGGCCTAATTATTTTGTGCTTGGTGACTTATGTTAGGTCAAAACCCTAATTCTTCGGTTTAGACCTCAACAAAATATGATTTCTAATCAACTATGTGTGGCATGGGCCGGCATTAGCAGATGGGGTGGCGTGCATGGCCGGCATGTTCAGATGGGGTGGCATGCGCAGGGTGGGCAGGTTAAGCAGAATGGGCAACTGTGCGGTTGGCGCAGGGTAAGTGCGCGGGCGAGAAAGAAAGGGAAAAGGGGTTCTCTCACTAATCGTGGACCCCAACGCTGAATAACTTAAACTTAGGAGGACCTAAATGCTAAAGTTAGGATTAGCCATCTTAGACCGGCTAAATTAGGTTTAGGCCTCAACCAAATATGATGTCTAATCCCCTTATTCCACAGTTTAGGCCTAAACTAAAAATGGTGTTTGAGAAGCTTTGTAGACATACAGAGAAAATGGAAACCCTAATCCTATTACCCAGAGATATTGCAAATAAAACGAGAGAAAATAGACATTAAAAGAGAGAAACAACTATTAGGGTTTAGGCCTCAACCAAATATGACGTCTAATCCCCTTATTCCATGGTTTAGGCCAAAACTAAATATGGTGTTAGAGAAGCATTGTAGACATACAGAGAAAATGGAAACCCTAATCCTATTACCCAGGGGTATTGCAAATAAAACGAGAGAAACAACTATTAGGGTTTAGGCCTCAACCAAATTTGATGTCTAATCCCCTTATTCCACGGTTTAGGCCTAAACTAATATGGTGTTTGAGAAGCTTTGTATACAGAGAAAATGGAAACCCGAATCCTATTACCCAGGGATTGCAAATAAAACGAGAGAAAATAGACATTAAAAGAGAGAAACAACTATTAGGGTTTAGACCTCAACCAAATATGATGTCTAATCCCCTTATTCCACGGTTTAGGCCTAAACTAAATATGGTGTTTGAGAAGCTTTGTAGACATACAGAGAAAATGGAAACCCTAATCCTATTACCCAGAGATATTGCAAATAAAACGAGAGAAAATAGACATTAAAAGAGAGAAACAACTATTAGGGTTTAGCTCTCAACCAAATATGACATCTAATCCCCTTATTCCATGGTTTAGGCCAAAACTAAATATGGTGTTTGAGAAGCATTGTAGACATACAGAGAAAATGGAAACCCTAATCCTATTACCCAGGGGTATTGCAAATAAAACGAGAGAAACAACTATTAGGGTTTAGGCCTCAACCAAATTTGATGTCTAATCCCCTTATTCCACGGTTTAGGCCTTAACTAAATATGGTGTTTGAGAAGCTTTGTAGACATACAGAGAAAATGGAAACCCCAATCCTATTACCCAGGGATATTGCAAATAAAACGAGAGAAAATAGACATTAAAAGAGAGAAACAACTATTAGGGTTTAGACCTCAACCAAATATGATGTCTAATCCTCTTATTCCACGGTTTAGGCCTAAACTAAATATGGTGTTTGAGAAGCTTTGTAGACATACAGAGAAAATGGAAACCCTAATCCTATTACCCAGGGGTATTGCAAATAAAACGAGAGAAAATAGACATTAAAAGAGAGAAACAACTATTAGGGTTTAGGCCTCAACCAAATATGACGTCTAATCCCCTTATTCCATGGTTTAGGCCAAAACTAAATATGGTGTTAGAGAAGCATTGTAGACATACAGAGAAAATGGAAACCCTAATCCTATTACCCAGGGGTATTGCAAATAAAACGAGAGAAACAACTATTAGGGTTTAGGCCTCAACCAAATTTGATGTCTAATCCCCTTATTCCACGGTTTAGGCCTAAACTAAATATGGTGTTTGAGAAGCTTTGTAGACATACAGAGAAAATGGAAACCCCAATCCTATTACCCAGGGATATTGCAAATAAATACGAGAGAAAATAGACATTAAAAGAGAGAAACAACTATTAGGGTTTAGACCTCAACCAAATATGATGTCTAATCCTCTTATTCCACGGTTTAGGCCTAAACTAAATATGGTGTTTGAGAAGCTTTGTAGACATACAGAGAAAATGGAAGCCCTAATCCTATTACCCAGAGATATTGCAAATAAAACGAGAGAAAATAGACATTAAAAGAGAGAAACAACTATTAGGGTTTAGGCCTCAACCAAATATGACGTCTAATCCCCTTATTCCATGGTTTAGGCCAAAACTAAATATGGTGTTTGAGAAGCATTGTAGACATACAGAGAAAATGGAAACCCTAATCCTATTACCCAGGGGTATTGCAAATAAAACGAGAGAAACAACTATTAGGGTTTAGGCCTCAACCAAATTTGATGTCTAATCCCCTTATTCCACGGTTTAGGCCTAAACTAAATATGGTGTTTGAGAAGCTTTGTAGACATACAGAGAAAATGGAAACCCCAATCCTATTACCCAGGGATATTGCAAATAAAACGAGAGAAAATAGACATTAAAAGAGAGAAACAACTATTAGGGTTTAGGCCTCAACCAAATATGATGTCTAATCCCCTAATTTCATGGTTTAGGCCTAAACTAAATATGGTGTTTGAGAAGCTTTGTAGACATACAGAGAAAATGGAAACCCTAATCCTATTACCCAGGGGTATTGCAAATAAAACGAGAGAAAATAGACAGTAAAAGAGAGAAACATACATTCTTTGAGTAGAAAGAAACTGAGAGGAGACGTTGAAGGAAGAGACGGTGAGGTCCAACTGGTGTAGTAAGCCTAGTATTTTCTCGTTCGTCTCCAAAAACTGCGCCAAGTTCTGTTTCGTCTCGTCGGAGGATCGGCCGCCGGACTCCGAGTATGCGGAGGAGGCTGCGGCCAGGAGGGATGCTCCGTAGAGACCTCCGTTTCCGGCGGCGTAGTGATGCGGAGACGACACCATTTGCTTTTGTGTGCGCGAGGGTCGGATAGGGCGAAAAAAGTTACCGCGATGCCCTGTGCGAAGGAGGATGGCGCGAGAGTCGCTGGGAGGAGAGTGCGAGGGTGCGACGGAGGCGAGGGACTGCAGTGCGATTGAGGTTTTGAGAATGCTGATTTTGGGGAGCGTTACTTGAATTCCTATTCTCTGTCTGTTACTAAATAAACTATATTTGTTTTAGTATCTTTTGATATTCTGTTCTTTTATTGCAATAAAAGCTATTTTACATATATGTGTGAAATTAAAAATACAAAAGTATTCCTTTATAAATATATTTAGTTTCTTTTGAAAACATGGAAATTTCATGTATACCCCTCAAAAACATGGAAATTACGTATTCACCCTCTAAAATTCATAATATCATATTTACCCTTCTAAATTTCAAAAACTCACAAATTTATCCAATTAATCAATAACTGAAATTAATAGAAAGAGTGTGGAGGTTGAGCTAGCTGACATCCCTCGAATTCACATCACCTCAGGTTACCTGACTCAAGCAAATTACGATCGGACAGCCCATTTAATATGACACGAATCTCAAAACAGCCCCCTACAGTCTCAATAGGCACCGGATTTGAGTTTGGCCCATATAGAATTAATCTGGACCGGCCGTTGTAATTTGCTTGAGTCAGGTACCTGGGAGGATATCGGTCTGACATCCCTCCACACTGAATCCATTTTTGTTGTTTTACTAAAAGAAATTAAGAGAAATAAAAGGGGTCCTTTTACTGTTAAACCTCCTAAATAAATATATACATATTAAAACTAATATCTTCTGTCTTTTACTAAATAATTCATGCTCTTTCAGTTTTATGTCTCTTTTACCAAAGTAAAACCCATTTTAAAGAAAAAAAATACATGTATAACTAGAATATAAATAAATAAAGTGCTTCTTTATAAATCCATTTAATTTCTTTGTTAAAATAATCAAAATAGAAAAGATGTAGAGGTTGAGCATGCTGGCATCTCTCTACATCTGATTTACTTAATTATTTTTAATTAGAGAAATTGAATTAAATAAAAGTGAAAATATCAAATTGATAGGAAATACACAAAGGACTGACAGGGTTGAGCCAGCTGGCATCCCTGTCAGATCCTCAAATTAAATGAGGCATGTTTGCAAAAGAAAGGACTGATTGCTAATGTTATGCATTATTTGCAAAATAGAAGAATCAGAGGACATATTTGTAAATAGTGAGAGAATGAGGATCAAATAGCAAATAG
The DNA here is from genome assembly GCA_025461045.1 of Carex parvula. Taxonomy (NCBI): domain Eukaryota; kingdom Viridiplantae; phylum Streptophyta; class Magnoliopsida; order Poales; family Cyperaceae; genus Carex; species Carex parvula. The sequence continues at coordinate 219,721 of JAJGRW010000014.1, read as the reverse complement.
ACATCAGTCTCTGACTGGGTTATGCCATTTGTGATGCTGGTTCAGTGATTTCTCAGTGATTTGCCTACTAAAAATAGTGAAAAGGTTATCAAATATGCAAATAAAACAAATTCAAGGGCTTCCCTGTAAAATTTCCATGTTCTGGCAGCTTCTTTTGTTGTCTGATCTTTGATTAAATGAATTTTGTAATCTTGATCTTGTTTCTTCTGTTGCTGGTACCAAAACAGTGATCTAGAATCACTAAAACCTGTTTCACAACTAACCAGACATAAGAACCTCAAATCAATATCTGGTATTAACCAAACACAGTCCGAGAATTCGATCATGAAGTAACCATTTTGGTTTAATCGGACCGTCATTCAGCATCCGAGACCATCCACCCGAAGTGGAGGCACACATTGCGCGACGATTTCAACCCCCCGGCGACACACGACCCCCCCTCGGCACCCTCACGGGATTACACAAGATGAAATTTAACGAGGATAGGAACTCAATTTTGAAAAAGTGGGAACTCATATATACGGGTACGTACAAGATTAATTATGAGAATGTGCTGAAATGAGTGCTCGGTTGTACCGTAGAATTCATTATAAAAAAGTTTATTTTTCTTTCTAAAATATTTAATCTAATACATAATTATTAATAATCAAATTAAACGGAATTAAATAATAATATAATAATATTAAGTACTGTCTGAATCCGGATGTTATAGAGACATGATTTTAATTATTAATTAATACATAGAAAAATGAACATTTTTAAATAGTGGATATTCAAAATAACGTTGCATCACAAATAAGTAAAGAGAAAAAGAAGACTATTTTATATTTATAGATCTCTTACAAAATCATAATTGATAATTAAAAAAAACAAAGGTGAATTTAAGAGTAGATCATACTTAGTGGCAGACACTCCAATTAATTTAAGAAATAACAGGAGAGAAAATTTAACTAAACCAGAAGGTATCTCCGTTTGATCTTAATTGAAAAATAATAAAATGTGCTGAAAAGAAACATTTACTTTCTAAAATAACAAGAAAATTGTTATATTATTTGTATGAAATTGAATCTGTTAAAATGGACTTTACAAAGAAAATGAACAAAAGTGGGTTGCTAAATAAATATTTCTATTGTTATAATTAATAATAAAATAACATCCCAATTTAATTTGTAAATAAAAAAAAAGTGTTGTTGTTGTCCGGATTTTAAGGTCATCACTTAGTCCCACAAGTGGAAATTTAAATGAAGGAGAAGTATTTATATATGCTCTTTTTTTTATTAAATAATAAATTAAATGATACAGCTATTTTTTAAAAGTTTATTTGTTAAACACACCCTTAATAAATTAAATGATCCAAACACATCTTCATATTTTGTAATTCTTTCTTCATTTAAAAGTTTGTTTGTTATGTCTAAGGTGTTATGTAATGTTTTAAATGATACAGCTATTTTATATTACTTAGAGAAGATTATTATGAAGCTAATTGTGTTCGTTTTCACTATACATAGTTTAATATTTATTTATTTATTTATTATTAAATTTGAGGCATGTAACTTTTTTGTTAGAAATTGTCTTGTTGAAAACTATTTTTTTTCTTCATGATTTTTTTTCGGAGTAAAGTCTGAAAAATAGTTCTAATAATTAAAATACAAAAGTACTTATTTTCTGAAAAAAAAAAAACATGCGCATAATCTGGTTTTGGCACTTTTAGTTAATATTGTTTCTAATTTATACTTTACATTTTGATATTTAATATATTAGGATTTTGTCTGATAATCATTTTTTTATAAAAAGGGTTTTCAAATTATTTATTATTAATAAAAGTGGATTCTTTTTGGCTTCTTTATGTTCACAGATATATTAAAAAAAGTTATGATTGATCTATAATATGTTAACTACAAATTTAACACGAGAAATATTTTACAAGACTTAATAAAGTTGATATTCCAAAATAAGTTATGCATTTATTACTTATTTATCATTTCAAGTATTATTCGCATGAATGATACAAACTTATACTCTGTTATATATAGGAAAAGTAAAAAATATTACCAATTTTTTTTATGTTTATTAAATAATAAATTAAGTTTGACAAACCATGCATTTATTAATGTTTTTTAGAATTGTATATGCGTTTTTTAAATCTTGCAAGATCAGAGAAAATACATGAATCTACATGAATTGTACATCCCAACTTTTAATTTTCTCTTTTTTATGTTTATTGAAATACCTTGTATTTTATATATTTATTACTTGTTCTTAACACCAACTACTATATATATGTTTTTACTAATTTTGTTATTTAATTTTCATTAATCCAAAATACTTATTTTATCATATGTACATATTTATTTGTAATACTCGTTAATTCTTCATTTCATATTCGTATCCGCCAATTATCTTATTTGTATCCATTTAAGACGAATTTTAATTTTAGTTTTGACATTCGTCTAGTATATGTAACTGTATCTATATTCTATTAAATACAAATACAATTTTAGCACTATCCGTTCCGTTCATACTTTACCAATTTCAAGTGCTCAAATGGTCAGTTTTGACATTCGTCTAGTATATGTATCTGTATCTATATATACGTATTTTAAAAGTCTAAACTTTATTGAAATTTGTTGAAATTTATTTACGTGTTTAATTAGTTAATTAAGCGTAACACAACTATCAATAATAGTTGAAAAATTAATATTCATTGCTCATTAATATATATAAATTTTTTTATAATTACCCGATCAGGTAACGGATACGGAATAGACTATACCCTTACCCTTACCCGTCTTATCGAATACGGTACAGGTCGGGTACACGGATAAAAGGGTGCCATTGACACCCCTATTATTTTCCCCTGACCAAACATAATAAAATGATTATAAAAGCTGGTGACGCTATGTAAGTTGTGGATATCCTAGAACCTAGTTACAAGTTCAGCTATGATTTATGAACTGATCATTTGCTGTGATTTCGAGACAAGCATTTATTTAATGAAGTATTTAGCATTTTGGCATTCTAAATGGCTATTCATTGAGGAGAGAGTGACAACCAATAGAATTAGACATTTAGACTAGTTGCTTAGGTCACGACAGCTCACTTGTTGTTTTCTATTAAGTAGCCCGTTATAAACTGTTAAGTAAAATCATGCTCTAGTCTTACAAATATATACAAAATATTATAGTAGCCTTAATATTACCTGTATTGACATTCCACACTAGCACAAGTCGGTTCAAGTTAATTAAACAAGTTATTTTCTTAATTTATTAAATAAAAAGGAACACTAAATAGCATACCATATGACACAGCATATCCCCAACTGCACAATGGCTTTGTGCATAGCTGAAAGTTATACCGAAATTGATACCTAATGCTCCGGCTTCACCTTCACATCACCATTAGGTAGATTACCTTGCGACTGAGCTAGCCGCTTTGACTCCTACACAAGTCAAGATGGGCACTTGCATTAATTCATTTTTGCAAGAAGAAAAAAGTCTGTGCAGTACACAGTTAAGGGAAAAAAAAAAGAGCAATGATATTAAGGTCAGTAAAGGTTCTTAGTTATTTGAGGTTTTGGAAGGTTTTGTTTGGAATTTTAAGACTTACAGCAGCTGAGGTTGCACGTATCTCCCTATATGCTTCCACCTCATCAGGAAATGTTTGCTCCAGGTCCTCTAGCAAGTGCTTGCGCAGACCCTACATTCATCAGGGGAAGGACAAAACAAAAAAGAATCACGTAAAGCTAGTCGTGATTTAGAATCATGTAACAAATAAATTGTCACGGACTCTTTTGTATCATAAATAAAACCAAGATTCAGAATTAATTCGTGTAAGCTTCATGAACCAGAGACATATATTATTGGTATGATTATACAACAATTTCAACTTATTATTTAAAAGAAGGCATGCAGAACATGGTTCTGAATACTTGACCGTGGAATTGGAATCGGATGAATCGGCTAGAATTGGAAGAATCGGATCGGAAACTCGGATTTTTTTGGCAGAAGCTTGTTTTGTAGCCAAAATATAGGAAAAAATTAGTTAAAAAAAATTTGTGAGAAAACTATGTAGACAAAAGATTATACTCAAATAATCCACTAATTATATAATATAATATAAGCATTACAAATAGAACACACATTTTATGCAAGCTAGCTATAATTTATGCATAGAAAAGCAAGATTACATTGGCAGCATATATGTAGTGCAGGATTATCTTGAGAAGGTACGTGTTAAGTTTTTTTTCTAGTTCAAATTATGTTTGCTTAATTTGATTTTTTTTTTTTTTTGTGGTTTGAAATCATAGATCAACAACTGCCACTAAAAATAATGTAAAATAACCGAAGGACTCGGCCTGACTCGGGCTTGACTCAGCCTAACTTGGGCTTGACTCGGCCTGAATCGGACCGACTCGGCCTAAAAATCGGATAACTCGGCCAAGTCAAACACTGTACAACTGAGTTTTGATGAAAAAATCGCATGGTCGCGAGACTCGGGTGAAACTCGGATCAGACCCGACCGATACCGAGTTGACTCGGCCGAGTTTCCAAACCATGATGCAGAAGTAGGGGTGTTCATTGGGTCGGGTCGGTTAAAACCAAATATAAATAGTCAAACCAAAATTTTATTCGGTTATAAAAAATATACCCAACCAACTGAATAACAACCGAACCAAAACAACCAAAGTAAATTTCGGTTTGTTTGGTTGAACCGAAATAAGAAAAGATTAAATGTTAAAAGGTCAAAGCTCAATACATACACAAATACATTTAATAATTATAAAAATAAATATGAATTATATATAAAAGTTGTTGACATTACATACATTGTTCAATTCCATACCAAAGATGTAGATGTTCTAAAATATCCAAACCAACATATAAGTTGTTGATATTACATACATTATATATAAAGCATGAATTTGAACTATATAGAGTTCAGTCTTTACGGTTTTGAAAATTTTAAACCGAACCAAATATAAAAAAACCAAAGTAATTCAAATTCAACCGAACCAATCCATTTAAACCAAAAAACCGGACCCAATGAACACCCCTATGCAGAAGTTAAGTGAAATGTGTCCACAAATGATAATAACCTGACAGCTGTGCATGTTTGGCAAATATATCAAAAATTAGCATACACATCAAAACATAAAGAGTGTTGGCTCAAATTTTGACAAATACCAGCGCCTCCCATGCAAATAAGACAAAATATTGAGTCTAAGCTGCAAAAAAGGGAACGTTTGTAGATACCTTGAAAGCATCAGTTTTCCCTTTGGTGATCTGATTTTTCGCAATACAGCTGTTTATCACATCTCTTGTGAACTCGTCTGGGTTCTTCCCATCATCAATGAGACTACAGTTTCAAAACAGCAAACAGCATTAACAAGTAGTAATCCAGGCAAAACAGCAACAGCACGTTATTCTGGAAAAATTCAGTGCCAAGTCAGAGGTGACTCACTTGAGAACTTCCATCGGAACTTGGATTTTGCAGTTATCTGCTAGCTTCTGCATAGTGTCCAACTCTGTCACGAGGACATTTCTGGCATAAAACAAACACATATACAACAAGTTAGAAACTACTGTGCCACATTCAAACATACAGGTCAGAGATGGCTTACTTTGCTATAACAGTACCAAAGAGAGAAATTTTTGTCCAATGAATTTGGAAGAGAGTTATCCTCAAAGCTGACTTAATGTACTTGCTCATTTTGAATCAGATCATAATCATCATTTTCATATTTTCTCCAGCAATTCTAGGAATACAATTCAGACCATTTGATTAAAAAAAAAAGAGAAAAAGAATCCTGAATAAGGAGTTCAATGTGTGGTAGTGACAATTTCTTCCCGGTTATGTACAATCCTAAACCTAGCCTGCTCTCTCAGACTGAGCTGCTCTTGCTCTCACTCTCTCCCCCTAAGAGGCCACATTCTCTCTTCTGTCTTTCTTTTTCCCTCGTTTCCAAAGCAAGCTGGTGTCAATGTTGAAGTGGGTTTGGTTAGAGAAACTGTACTGAGATATAAGAGCTTTATCGAGGCTCGAGGGAGGTTAAAAGGGTTGAATGAGCAACTGTCGAGGCGTGTGAAAAGATTAAGACACTTAAGAAGCAGATGAGGTCCTAACAGGAGAGTGATGGTATCCACTCGTCAGGTGCAGAAAATTTAATGATACCAAGAATTTTCTCAAGCTTCAGCAAAAGCTTATTGTGATTCTCATGTACCCTTGAAGATATCTTCAATTTCTTAGTTACCCCTTTACTCTTTATTATATCTAATATGCTCTCCAACTTTTTCTTCTCTTTCTTATCTACCTACAGATTAATTATCCATAGTTATTGAGTCATTTTAATCTATTATTTTTCGTTTTCTTTCTCTTGTCTCCTTCAAGATTTCCCCCCCTCCATCCGTAACAGGAGAGAGAGGAACACAGAAACATGATGGAAACAAGATGGAGGCACACTTCGAGTTAAGCAGGAGAGAGAGGAAAAAAGGATTGTCTCACTGATAACGGGCCTCACACATGATAAAAAGTTAAACCGCCTGAGCAGGGGGTTTAAGTTGACTTATGACATCTTAGGTAGGCCTAATTATTCTGTGTTTTACGGCTCAAGTGAGAACTAAACCCCTTATCCCGCGGTTTAGGACTCAACTAAATATGGTGTTTCAGAAGCAATGTAATACCAGCTTTGTAGACATCCAGAGAAAAGGGAAACCCCAACCCTATTACCAAAGGGGTATTGCAAATAAAACGAGAGATAATAGACAGTAAAAGAGAGAAACATACAATCGTTGGAGAAGAGGAAGCTGAGAGGAGACGTTGTAGGAAGAGACGGTGAGGTACAACTGATGTAACACGCCTAGGCTTTTCTGGATCGACTCCGTAACCTGCGCCAAGTTCTGCTTCGCATCGTCGCCGCCGGACTCTAAGGATGCGGAGGAGGCTGCGGCCGCGAGGGAGGCGCCGGAGAGGCCTCCGTTTCCGGCGGCGGAGTGAGGCGGAGATGGCTCCATATCTTTTGCAAAGAAGACTTGAGAATTTGGGCTCCCGATTTTGTTTACACTATCGTTCTGTTCTCTCTTACATGTACTCAAATGGGCTGGTTATGATCTATTTCATTGTGCTATTTATTTGGGCCGTGGAGGTTCAACCGATTATTTGATGCAATTATCCTAAGTCGTTGTTTAGTTTTTGAAGAAGCCATGATGAAAATAATGAACATAAATTAGAAAGAGAGCTCAAATATAGGTAGCCTAAACAACTAGTGGACGACTCATGAGGGTTAAAAAAAATACCAATTAAAATACCTGTTGTTTAGTTTTTCCTAAATTCTCTTTCTTCAAAATCCTTCTTATTTTATCTACTTCATTTAAGAAGGTTTTAATGTCTTTGTTTTTTTTTGCATTTATCATACTTCATTTTTTAACAATAAAGATATTAGATTTGATCTATATTACTTTCATCTAGTGCATATTTAAATTATGGTATTTTAATTTTAGTTTAATAAGTGTCAAGAAGACAAGAACATAAAAAATTAATATCCATAAAATTTTCACATTAGTAAACTTTAAAAAACTCTTGATGTTGCAAACCTGTAATTGTTTTTATTGCATAGATAAAGTGACAAAGGTTACATATAACGGTTTTATTTGATTTGTAAAATTTTAATTTTATGTGATTGAAATTTTAAAATAAAAGCATAGTGAGAAATCATATTTCACTGAAAAATCGCATATAAAATGTAATAAAACATCTTCTGCTACTGAATAAATCATATTTATCTCTCAAAATACTTCTGCTAATCACTAAATTTGAAGGGCTTTATCAAAATTGGAGCACATTTAGTCATTTAAGATGTTTGAGAGAGAAAGAAAAGGGCCTCCGGTTTCCTCCAACAATTGTAGTCACCATCGGTAGATTCTATTCGTAACCAAAGGCCTGTTAAGGGCCCATGCGGTACCTGGATTGGTTGCGGTCATGCGACTCACTGCACACCATGCGGCGCGCAAGTTCGACTCGAGACTTTCCTTTACTGTAATGGGTCGGACCTACAACCGGGTAATGGCCTGTCACGTGCCTACCACGTGAGCCCAAAATACCATAGGCCCAGAGCCCTGACAGCTTCCTTCCGCTGCTCCACAAATATTTAATACCACAGAATTTTAGGTTCATTTTTTATTTTTTTTAACCGTGGCTATCCACCAATTTATGTTTTAATATCATTTAATCTAGTTACTCAATTAGATACACTTTTATGTTTCGATTGTTCCCATTCTCCTTTGTCAGAAATTATTTTGATAAAACCTGACGTAACCAACTATATAGAGTAGAATTAGAAACTCTAAGTTAATCAAGTCTTTTTGTAAACTCAACTTTAAAACATACTAGATTGATTTCAAATAACGAATCCGAACAGTTAAAACTTATCTACCTTACGAGTGATGCGTTTACATACAAAAATTTAAACTTTTGAATTAATTTAGTATAAAGTCAAGGGTTAAAATTAGAAGGTTCACAAATTAATTTTAATGCATTCATTTTTGAACATTTTTTGACCACTTGACTCTTTACAAAATTAATTCAAAAATTTTAAAAAATTGTATGTAGACGCATCACTCGTAAGATAGATGGATTTCAACAGTTCGGATTCATCATTTGAAGTCAATCCAATAGATTTTATAGTTGAGTTCACAAAAAGGCTTGGTGAACTTAAGAACACCTTAGTTCACAAAGAAGCCTCTTTGTGAACTCAATTCTAAAACCTATTGGATTGACTTCAAATGACGAACCCGAACCGTTGAAATCCATTTACCTTACGAGTGATGTGTTTACATTAGGTGTGAAAACGGAGCGGACACGGAGCGGATAGTGGTAAAACCATATCCATATCCACATTTCAAATAGCGTATACGAATGCGGATACGGATAGTACACGAATGTCAAAATGTAAAACCAAATCCACCTTAAACGGATACAGATACGAAGCGGATAATCTACGAATACGGATTCGAATACATATACAATACGAATAATTGTCAGATAATTGAGTTATATGAACTTTAAGATATAAATAATAATTAATAAAATTTAAATATAAAAATAAATGAATAATTGTAAGTTGATGGAGAGATTGATGTTGGAAAGATGGGAGATAGTCCATTGATATAATATATAAACAAAATAAAGAAGTTGTAACAAAAGATAGTGTGGTGTAGTGGTTTGCAGCTTGTTTGCTTAGACCCTCACCCTCAGCACATGGGTTCGAATCCCCTTGAAAGCAAAATAAATTCTTTTGTACTAGCGGGTCCGAATGATACTTGCTGGGTTCCGGATGGGTCAGTAGTAGGGACCCGTATTTATTGGGTTCCGGATGGGTTCAGATATCTGCTCCGTTTAAGTATTACTATCTGTATCTGTATCCGAATTCGGATCTCCTCTGGGTATTTGATAATTATCCAGATCCATATCCGGAAGATCCGTATCCGTTTAAATTCGAATTCAGATTATAAGCGGATTCGAAGCAGATATCCGTCAGATAATCCATATTCGTTACAGCCCTAGTTTACATGCAAAAAATGTAAATCTTCGAATTAATTTAGTATAAAGTCAAGCAGTCAAAATTAGAAGGTTTATAAATTAATTTTAATGCATTCATTTTTTGAACGTTTTTTTACCACTTAACTCTACACAAAATTAATTCTAAATTTTTAAATTTTTGTATGTAGACGCATAACTCGTATGACAGACAAGTTTCAACGATTCAGATTCGTTATTTGAAATAAATCCGATAAATTTTGGAGTAGTTGAGTTTACAAAGAGCCTTGATGAAGTTAGAAACACCCTAGTTCTACTCTATACATGCATATATTAGTGCAATAGTGCGTGTGTGTATATATATAACGATCATTATACCTTGTCTACTATAGATAGTGATAGAGTAGAACTAGGGTGTTCTCCCCCGGTGGAGCCCGTGCTGTTGTCACTGCTGACCCGAATATCGCTAGAGATATCTTGACCAATCCGGCATTTTCTATCTGCATATGCCCTGCTTTTTGACCGTGCAATCGGTTTTGCCCCGTACGGGGGGATACTGACGCATGCTCAGGCATATCTCGTCATACCACCTTTTCTCGCCGAAACAGATCGCCATCTCCAACTCACAACGGGTGAAGATTGCATCTGAAATGATCAAGGCATTCTGCACTGCTGCGGCATCAACTGATGAGATTGAAGCACGAGTGAATCATCAAACAAGCATCAATTAACAACATCATGTGGTCGGTTTTTGGCAAGCGGTATGGGCTCGAAACCGAGCATGCAGAGATGCATGAATTGAGGTCAATGGTGGAAGAAGAATATGATTTATTGGGAGTTTTGAATTGGTCAGACCATTTTCCTTTCCTGTCACAGTTTGATCCACAGGGGATCAGGTCCGGGTGCGACCGGCTAGTGCCACGAGTGAACCAGTTTGTGAATCAGATAATTGAAGAGCACCGGTCTGAAAATAGACCGGATGAGATGAGCGGTTCTGATTTCGTTGATGTTTTACTGTCCCTGCAGGGCAGCGAAAAGCTGTCTGATACTGACATCGTTGCTGTTCTCTGTGTAAGACAGCATGCATTCCTTTTTAGTTATTTTTATTGTTTTCTTAATATTTCTTATAATTAGTACTCTCTTCAAATATATATAATTAAAGCGCTTCTTTTTCCATACCTAGTGATAATCGATACTATGATAGCAACCGGATATGCAGCAAATCACCAATATATATATACTAATTAATGCTTCTTGAACCATAATGAATTATTTTATCTTAATTTGCGATCCTATTCTTGGAATTTCGTTGTTCGATATATTAGAAAGGATAAGCAGTGGTGGCACATTCCATAATTAATTCATCACCTTTTCTCCACTCACAGCCTACCCTGGATATTTTGATTTGCTCCTAGTTAAATGTTAGATTTGTCATAATCTTATTTTTTTTTTCTGATGTTAACAAATATGATATTTTGACTATCATGTAATTATATCTATAGACAAATATGGAGTAGAACTAGGGTGTTCTTAAGCTCACCAAGCCTCTTTGTGAGCTTAACTCAAAAACCCATCGAATTGACTTCAAGCGACGCATCCAAACCGTTGAAACCGATCTACTTCACAAGTGATGTCAAATTCAAGTCCTTTTGTGAGTTTAACTTCAAAATCTATCAAATTGATTTCAAACGACAAATTCAAATTATTTAAACCAATCTACGTCACTAGTAATGTAATGTGTTTACATGTCAAACTTTTTCGAATTAATTTAGTATAAAGTCAAAAGGTAAAAAAATAATGAAAAATGAACTTATCACAATTAATTTATAAGCCTTCTTTTTTTTTACCACTTGATTTCGAAAATTTATAAATTTGATATGTAAATGCATTACTCGTGAAGTAGATCGGTTTCAACAGTTTGAATTTGTCATTTGAAGTCATTCCGATAAGTTTTGGACAGAATACCCAAGTTCTACTTCTATATATATGCCTAATGCACAGTTTTAACCGTGTTATATATTTGAGGGTGATTTCTAACATTCTTTATCCACTCAGTATCAGTTAGGGCTGCACAAAAATTTTGTAGTTCGTAATTCGATTCGAGTTTGATTCGAAAAAGTTCGTAAAAAATTCGATTCGAAATTGAGTTCGTTCAAAATTAATTCAAACCAAACTTAGTTCAAAATTAATTCAAACCAAACTCAAACTGGACCTAGTTCGTTCGAAATAGGTTCGCAAACCAAACTTAGTTCGAAATTAACTCAAACGTGAACCGTTAATTTCCGCTGATAATGAACTTTAATGTTTTATTTAGGATAATATTTGAATTTGTAATAATTCTAAGACTTTGGTGATTGTTCTGTACTTCTATTTATATTTAAATTGTACTTTGAATACTTTATAGATGTTGTTCCTGTTAGCTATTTGGAAAATTTTAGATTATGTGATTGTACTGAACTTTAATTGATTGTGCTATACTTTAGTGTTTGATATAAATTTTGGTATTTGTAATGAACTTTGATATAAACTTTGATGTACTGGGTATTAAAATTCAGAATGCCTGAGTTTTTATTAAAGTGTTTTAATATTGAACTATAGCCCAACCATAAGTCATAACTCGTAAGTCGTAACAAAGTTCGTAAAAGTTTGAAATTGAGTTCGTAAAAAATTCGATTCGAAATTGAGTTCATTCGAAATTAATTCAAACCAAACTTAGTTCAAAATTAATTCAAACCAAACTCAAACTAAGTTCGATTCGGTTCGGTTAGTTTGCAGCCCTTACTATCAGTGCTCTCTATTTTCAAATAGGACAGCAAGCACACTATCATGCTCTGATTTCCTGTGAATTATCCACATGGCAATGTTTGAGAATTACTTTAGGGCTAGCAGTTTTTAACTCTTGCATCTAGAAAAGTTAGAAACGAGTATTTTGTAGAAGTTGAATGCAGATGACTAAGACCAAACCTCTCAATATGAAGTGATGCTCTTATTCTTCGTGTTGATCAGGCTCGTGTTACTTATTTTTAACACAAATCCCAATAAAATATCTCAAGTTCACCTAAAAAATTCCCATTATTTTTTTTTAAATTACTTGCCTTGAAACTACAATCAACCTCTCTTCTCTTGATTGAACCCTCGCTCACAAAGGCAAGCGCCATAGATAAATAAGAAAAAGAAAACCTAACCGTCAGATCTTATCGTGGAGATTAACAACAAGATCATGTGCATCATCCAAAAGTCGCCATACATCAAGCTGCCCAGCTATACCATTGCATTCCCTCAAAATCTCATCCATACTACTATACTTCTCAATTATGAGCTTTCTCTTTTGTAGAACACAAGCGGCAATGGCATAAAGAAGCAGGTCGTCTGTAGGTGGGGCCCGAAGTCTTATTCGAGCCCAGGCTGAGAGCCCGATACCAGTGCGAACAGCAGCCTGATCAGCCCACATAACCTCCCATAAACAGACTGTCTGCTCAAAGGTGAGCTCCCGTCTGAAAAGCACAACTACCATTCGATACACAAAAAAGCAATCCTCTGCTTGTAGCTTTTCCAAGTGCCTGTAAATATTAAACTACTGGGTTCAAGAACTATTTAAACGGGTTTGGGCTACTACCAGGATTAGTTGTTTTCAGACTAGTTAATATTCATGTGAAAATTATTACCAGATGCTACCAATTGTACATAGATACTCGAATGAAGTAGCTTGTTTTCATTATTCAAAGTTGGGAGCATGAATTTGCGATTTTCTTTACTTTCATAGGACTTGTGGGCACAATAATCCAGTGATTAACACAATTCATTAAAAGTAAATCACGACCAGTTTTAACCAGTCTGTTCGCCCTTGGGGTGAACCAGCACATGCTATGACAAGTAAATAATAATGTATAACATCAACATACTTGTAGAAGTGAGAGTCCTTGCACTGGATGATTCTAGAAACAATCTTCAACTGTCTTCTAATCCCAGCCTCATCAAGTCGAAAATTGTGCCGAGCCTTGCGCATGAACCCCACAAAGCACCAAAAGGCAACACTATCATCCTCCATGATTGCAACTATCGGGGATAGCAAGTCGCTCATACCCTGGCAGTATCCTATCTCTGCATCATAAACTGCATATGCTTCCAAAATCGCCACCAGCCTTGCCGCATGGTATACCATGCATGCATCAAGGTGGTCATAATCCTTCAATCCGACAGCAGATGCAGCCTGCAATTAGGATACAACTCTGAGCTGACCCAACCATGAGTATTCATTGATCAATTAATTAATATTATACATACATTTTTGGCAACTATGGATAGATGGTACTTAGGGTTCTTTATCTTTTTTAGATTTTTTGGGTTTATTTTGTGTTTGTACTCCTCTTTTTCCTTTTATTTCTTTGTTCTTTACTAAACGCGTTATCCTGGTCAATAACTCTTGTATGCAAAGTCTATTTTTAGGTGTGTTTGGATCTCAAAAAAATAGTGCAAGAATAGTGTTATTCAGGTCAGTGTGCGTACATGGTTCAAAAAGAGTGCTCATTCGAAAAAATGATTAGTTCTGTGCTATTCGGAATAGCAAAAAATGTTGTTTGGATTGTATAAAATTTAGAATAGCACTACTAACCCAAAGAGTGCTAACCTTACTATTCCAACAAAACATTGGTTAGCAGAATAGCATTAACCCAGCACTATTCTGAGGAAGAGAGAAATATGTTTGGACTTTGGATTACATCACTATTTTTGGGTAGTGCTATTCCCATAATTTCAAACAAAAAGATAAAAGACAACTGAAAAGAGGGGTGGCATCCGTTGACATTGTTAGAAATAGAACGACAAGACAACTGTTATTTAGTTGTCTGAATTGATATGTTGGTCTAACAGCTCCTATTGGTGCCATTCTTTCAATTCTTCTACAATCACGAGACATCTCCCGTATGTACTTTTAGATAATTTATTTGAACTATGTTACAGATCAAATAAAGTAGGGAAGATCCTTATATTCCAGTAACATTCAAATAAAAAGTACCCCGCCAAATTTCTTAATCAAATCAGACCCAAAAAAGAACCCACCCGCATCAGACCAGACCCATTGTTCTCTCACCTGTGAGGCTTCTTCCTCTGAGACCTCAGCCTGCTTTAGCGTATGCAACACCCACTCAGGGCTTGTGCGGAGGGCATCTAGACGAATGATGCGTTGCCAGGTCGAGAAGTCTTCGGTTGTCCTGGAAGAGCTTGAGAAATCATCTCTTACCTGGTTTTTCAAAAGAACAACTTTTCATAAGACATAGCACATATGAATTAATAATTTCAGGTATGCTCCTAACAAACATCAACAATAATATCATATATTCATATGCACGTATGAAGGAATCACATATGCCCTTCTAAGAATATAGAATTTACCAGATAAATAATTTTGTGTATGCTCCAAACAAACATCAGCAATATCATCATATGAAAGAACAAAGATCGCATATACCCTTCATGATTTCTTAAAAGAGAATATATTCAAGTTACTCTTGTTTCTTTCGTAATATATGCAAAGATAACAGTGAGGAAGGATGGCATTTTGGGAATCTTTGAAAATAGATGGGGAATTGAGAGGCACATAAAAGACTTTCGTGTTACATTAGTGCATATGCATGATATTTCTCATGTTGCAGGTTTGCGTGATACTTCATTTTTCAGAAATGTATTTGACATTACCGAAGCAGTGCGTGTGAATTTGGGCTCCTCCTCAGCATCCACAGAGTGGAGGGGTACATTATCTGAATCTTCCTCGTCAGAGGATTCTGAATCTGATGATTCAGTGTCCGTCTTGTCTTCTTCCTCTTCTATAATATCCAGCTGTTTCATATCTTCGATATGGAAGTATAAATTTGGGTTTACTTCTTGGGAAATAGGAGATGGTGGGACCTCAATTATACCAGTGAAGTCCAACTCATCAACAGCTGTCAGGCTATTTCTGGAATTGCGCTGATGAGCAAGTAATCGGCACTGCCTCCTTAGCTTTTCATATTCTTTCCTAAATCAGAGACCAAATTAAAACTTAATAGAAAGAATATGAAAATGAGGCAGGTTAAATTAGATGTTTGATGAGGAGATACCTATTTTTTGCTTTTGTGATATTCCTTTCTGACTCAGAGCTGTTCAAATTATAACTACAGAAAGAAAATGAAAATCACTTAGAAGCACAAAACTAACAAGTGTCTCTTTTATTCTTTCTTTTCCTTCTTTTTCTTTGTCTTTTTTTATAAAACAGTATCCCAGCATATCACCTATCGCTGTTAAGAGGCAGAAACAACTACAAACTTAAGAAATTTTAACATCTCCCATTTTTAACCCAAAAAATTCTTGCGGGATGGAATGAATTAGGTCCCTAGGTAGTTTCTGTAAAAGAAGAACGCACAAGCATTGTTGATTTATTCCCCCCCACGAATAAACTCAAGTATCTCCTAGTCTATAAATGACTGGTACAGGTGTGGGACAACAAGCCCAGACAAGATCCAGGTTCTAGGTTTCAACCTAGCATATGATTCCAGCATTCCCACTTAATGTATGATAAAAAAATAAGATGTTATCTAGTTCTGGTTCTTCGTCCACGAATTTTCTACAACTTTTATGTAATGCTCATAATATATATAAATTAAACAAACCAATATGTACCACTCAGTGACTGATGGATGCAAGCTATTGGTATCTCGAGTGCTTTCTATGTAGTTTAATATTTACAAAGGTACTTTGGTAAATAACCCAGAATTGCCAAAGTGTGATTTATGAAGTAAAATGTGTATCTTACACCCCAAGCAGATATGGCCAAACTTCACTCCTGATGGCTGGATCAACTCCCTATTACAACAAACAAAAAGCTAATTAAAACCATAAGAATCCAGTATATGGGTTGGTTTTGGGACCACTATGTACGGGATGGCACCAGTTTAATTTTTTCACTTTTTTTTAGCTCTTTGATTCTTACGACAAACCAGATTTTATCAGAGGAATTGGGGCTTGATATGGAACTAACAATTCACACCATATAAAACATTTAATCACCTCTCTATTTAGGTATGGTGCTAGCCATAACTGAGGACAGAGTATATATAAAGCAGACTCACCCCACTTCGAACTCTTTTCAATAATTTAGCCCCACCATCTCGAAGCCTCCCATTAGCTGAGAAGAGGCGGAACCACTGTTTAGTAGAAAGCACACGCTTCCTTTTTCTTCTTGACCATGGTGATTTAAGCCCACCCCTTTAAAGACAAATTAAATTGAAAAATGTAATATTCATCAGCAAAAGTAACTATACTCTCTGTAACAAAGAACTAGATACCATTTAAACACTAAATGTGGCAAAAGGTTATGTAAAGCTAGGACAAAATGTTACATTTTATCAACAACTAGATTACCATAAATGAGCTGGACAAAAAATCCCAAAAAAAAAAACAATGCTGTTTTAGTATTCTAGATTTTGAATTTAGATATATTTGAAGCTTATATGTACCACCCACTGCTCTAATAGAACTCATTTTGTTGGTCTTCCTGAATTTCAAAGTGATTTTTCCCAAAAGACGCATAAAATTCGCTCCTCCCTACTTCAGCTGTCACATTTAATGATGGTAAGTTGTTCTTAATCAGAGATCGAACAATTTTTTACCTTTCGGCAAGAGGAGAAGAAACAGAAGGAGAGGAGGAAGAAGAAGCAACTACGAGGAGTGATCTGAGGTGAACCCACGCCGACGAAGTAGTCGGTGGCGATGACGCGGCCTCCGGCGGCGGTGATGAGGTGGGGCCCGACGAAGTGCTCGATCGACGCAGCGCTTTCATTGATTTGTTATCTGACCACCATTAAATGATCTAAATCATAGAAAAGGAAAAGAAAGGACGAGAGCGGAGGTGAAGTCGGAACGATAATGGTTGCGATGGAACTACAGTGGAATTGTTTTAGTAAAGTAAAGATTGCCGGATGCAGGGAAGGTGGGGGAACCTAACCATATATCTAAGTGTCTTGGTACATCCAATTATGTAGCGGGTATTATAACTAATAATAATAAATTAATAAGAACTTGCCTATGTTTGTCACCTACTCGTTATAAATAGCTTACATAAATTGAGGCACTGAAAGTAGTACTTTGAGTGGGGTACGAGGCAGTGACATGTGACACGCGAATAACAACCACTATATTAAAGGCGCTCGCAGGAGAGAGAAAAAGGTTTAGTCGCCGTTGGAGATCCTATAACTATAAGCTTGATTGGTTCTCTCTCCTTCATGAATTAAAATATTTAACTGGTAATATTCTCACAAATAAAAAGTATGTATATTTGTATCGATTTTTTTAGAAAATATTTAACTCATTTTTTTTTCATGAATTAAAATATTTATATCTTGATTTAATTCAATTTTTGTTCATTATTTTTTGCATCGTATAAAATTTAAGTACCTAATTTGTGCTTCCAAGTAATATTTGAAGTTATTTATTTATCCTTGAATTAATTGCTCTGAGTTCGATAATTAATTAATTTACAATAAATTATAATTAATTCATAATTAATTAACTTAACAATCTTGAGATTCGATGATCATTAAAAATAACTTCTAAATTTGAATTATGAATTATATTATATATAAATTATGCACATGAAAAATGGTGGAACTTTATGCAACATTTGAAACTATTTTTATTTAACTAATTATTAATAGATCCCAACTTATTTAACTTAAAAATAACTTTATATCGTTCATGTTTTTTTTGTTTGTTTTTTTCTAAAACAAATTCTCAATTATTATTTTTTGAGTAAAAATAGGGATCTGGTCCCCATTTAACTTCTCATTTATATTTAATATGACAATTACAATAACAAACGAAGTATTTATAAACATAACTTTATACTGCATGCCTTGAAAATTGTTGCTAATATATTTTAACTTTTATTGCTTTATATAGGTAAACTGAAAAAAAAAAAAAAAAAAGGCAGTATGAATGCTTTTTTGCTTTATAGTAGCTAACAGTAGAGAGCAAGTTGGGTCCGATGGGTTTCGGGACCGTCCGATCAGCTTTATGATTTGTGTGCACGAATTTTAAAGCAGATGCAAAAATTACGAGCGTGAATGCAGATCGGACGGTCATCGAACTCATCGAACTCACTTTGAGTCCGATAGGTATCGGACCCAAATTGACCTCCTAACAGTATACATGCACATAATTAAAATATCCGAAGCTCACATATTCGCTACACCAAAGACCTCAATGTAAAGAGCATGAGAGAACTGGGACAAAGTGGCTAACGAAACAGCGGTACCCGTCAATTGTGGGTTTGTTCCTTCTTTGAATTATTATTGGTAGATTCACTGCACGGCCGACTGGGGCCCACCTCGTCATGCCTTAGCAACTTTTGAATTTGCAACTTGGTGTGAGATTTCAAAATGAGATTACGGAAGACTTCGTAAGTTGGTATTTGTTTTTTATTTTATTTTATTTTAACAACCACTTTTTTTCATGAGTTTTATGCAATCCAAACATTCTTCTCCGCAGTTAGTTCATTATACATGCTCATACCATCTCCGTTCTACTAAACGTTTAGCAATTAATTTGAACTACGTTACTGAATTTAGCAATTAAAGAGATTCATAATTTCTAAATTACTTCATCTTAGAAATTTAATTAGAGTTACTTTTAAAGCAAACTTGCTAATTTAAAAACTGTGACACATCCTAGCAATTATATTAGCAATTAATACATTAGAATTAATACATTAGATAGCAATTTAAAAAAAAAATACCGTTGTAGATGCTCTAAAGGATTGCTTTTAAAGCAAACTTGCTAATTTAAAAACTGTGGTATATCCCAACAATTATATTAGCAATTAACACATCAGATTAGCCAATTTAAAAGAAATCACCGTTGTAGATGCAACTTGTACTTTGTTTAAGTCTTTGGATTGCAACTTGCAAGGAAATTCCGTGGAGATAATGTCACATTTCTTAAACTTTTAGATGGTGACAAGTTGTTTAAATTTTCTTATTTTAACAATAATCCGTAAATTATGTAATCAATAACAAATATTGGCGGCGGTTAATTGACTATTTATTGCTCAATCTGTAATTATAAAATGACCAGAATAACTTATGTTGTTTATATGATATTATTTATAATTTTTATTATTTATAATTTTTTAGTTAGTAAAAGTTAGTAATTCTTTTAAATGTAGACGCTCCATTAAAAAATCATAATACATGATATTTGCTACTTTTTATTTTCTTGCTTTTGTATTCTTTGCTTCATTTTTTATATAGAAAAGGTATATTTTCATAATAAGTAATTAAAATTGATTAAACTATTGATATTTATGCATGAAAAATAGCAATTATTATGAAATAAGAAATGAGTAGAACTAGGGTATTCTTAAGCTCAGCTTAACTTCAAAAGGTTTTGGAGTGACCTCAAACGACGGATCTAAACAGTTGAAACCGATCTACTTCACAAGTAACGTGTTTACATGCAAAATTATAAATTTTTGAATTAATTTAGTATAACCAGTCAAAAAATGATAAAAAAATAAATACATTACAATTAATTTATAAACCTTATGTTTTAATAGCTTGACTTTATGCTAAATTAAATCAAAATTTCATAAATTTTACATGTAAACATATCAATCGTAAAGTTGATTGGTTTCAACAGTTTACATTCATTGTTTGAATCAATCCGATAGGATTTAAAGTTAAGCTCACCAAGAACCTTGATGAGGTTAAGAACACTCATGTTCTACTCGTTTTTTATTTCATGTTTACATATAAGTAGTTTAATCAAATTTAATTACTTAATATGAAACAATATCATATCTATAAAAATGAAGCAAAGAATACAATAGCAAAAAAAATTAAAAAAATAGCAAATATCTGATGTATTATGAATATGTAATTGAGCGTGAACATTTAAAATAAAAATTACAAACTTTTTACAAATTAAAAATTCACAAATCATAAATATTTTAAACATTATTATATAAACAACAAAGGTTATCGTAGTCATATTATAATTACAGATTGAGCATTAAATAGTTAATTAACTGCCAACAATATTTATCTTGTGTTTTGTTGTTATCTATGTCTGTGATAGTTCGTCAGGCAGCCTAGCGACAAAAGGAGATCTATTCAAGAAGAATCATCTTTGCCCATGTGGCTGACATTATTATTTTTGTTGCTTGGTTAGCCTGCCATGAATAAGCATTAAACAAATGCTGGTGGTGTAGGTTTATAATGTCTTGAGATATAGTGTGTTCCCCAATCCCCTCCCCTTGATTGTTGATTCTACCTCCCACTTGCTTTCAATGTTATAATAATCGATCGTCTCTTGAATCATATTAGTTAGACATTAAAGATATTCCTAAACTCGCTTTAATATACCTTCTTAATTGAAATATTTTTTTCCGGTCTGTGCCGAAATTTTTATTAATAGAAATTTAAATAAAAAAATATCAACAATAAGGAATAGCTTTGTTGGATTTTGAAAAATACAAAAAAACATTATGGTTTGTAACGTCCAGCACTCTGTAGATGGACGTTATGATCGATAACATCCAATTAATCTGATCGCTAATGATCTCTAATTAACAAAAAACATTGTAACTGGACGTTATGGTCCATAACGTCCAGCTACAATGCCTTTTTTTTTTTTTTTTGCTTGCTTCAGTTTGTGATTTTCAGCTACAGTGTTTTTTGTTAATTAGAGATCATTAGCGATCAGATTAACTAAACGTTATGGTTTATAACATTCAGCTACAGTGCCCTGGACATTACAAACTATAACGTTTTTTCTATTTTTCAAAATCCAACAAAACTATTCCTCATTGTTGATATTTTTTTATTTAAATTCCTATTAATAAAAATTACGGTCTGGTGTGTGAATAAAACATCAAATCATATACATCTTGAACCAATATTTTTTACATTATGTACAGTTGTACACTGTTTAATATAACCTTTTGGACCAGGAAATATAGCTACTCTGTAATTCTTTAGTAGATGGTATTTGTACAGTCGATCCTCTTTAGAAGGTATTTCCTCTTGAAAATAATTTTATTAACACTTAAATAGAACTCCGTTTCCATTTTTTTTTCCCAAAGTTTGAATCCAATACACTGCTATTGATGGATGTTCCTGTAACTGCTGCAACATTTTACAAACCCAGGAAACATTATTAAGTAAACCAATTACTACGAGTTTGAAAATAAATAGCTGAGCAACCTAGGAGTGCACAAAAAGCTCATGACTCGAAACTTAGTTCGGAATCAATTCGAATTTAACTCGCTAATAACTCGAGTTGAAACTGACTCGAGTTAACTGACTTGGTTGATTTATGAGTCGAATCCAAGTTACCTCTAACTTGGTTCCGAATCAACTCGATTGGACTCACATCAAACCCTAATTCATATATTCCTAATTTTTGCGTCCCAAACCTTATACATGTTTCTCACAATATTTGATATTTTGATAAATTATGTTCTATTTCTTTTGTTTTGTTAATTTAATAGACTTCATCTGTTTGGTAATTTTTAATTATGTACTCTTTTAGTATTTTCGTAATTTTTAATTATGCATTGATCATTATCTCATTATGTACTGTCTTTAATTGTGTATTATTTTGATAAACTACATAATATTGTTTTTCTTAGAATTAAATTAGATTGTCTCACTATGTACTATATTACGAGTCACGAGTCGACTCGCTTCGACTCGAGTTGCTCGCGAGTTGATTCCAAATTGGAGTTTCTGACTCAGAACTGGATTAGCAACTCAGCTCATGAGTTCGCGAGTTGAATCCAAGTTGTCCTCAACTCGGACTCAACTCGGCTCATGAGCAGCCCTAGAGCAACCAAATAAAACCGCCACTGACATGCACATTCCTGCATTCTCTGTGTTACCATGCCTGTTATTTCAAGCAAATTATTATTTCCAACAAAGTACAACAAAAGAAAAACCAACAAGTTACAGCATGACCAGTCAGAATATAACTGCCATACGAGCACTTATGCAGTAATGAGCAACACTAAAGAGAAGATTACACTAGAAAAACTTAAAATTTTACAATTTTATAACCAAGAAACCTCAACCTACTGATATTCTGAGCCAAAACCAGAAGCCATGGATCTTTATTGAGCAACCTCCTCAAACAAAACCTTACTCACAGACTAGTACCCTCATTTAACATGGAAACCGCAGCCTTATCTGTAAACCAAGTAAACTCCCCCTGCTCAAGCTCCACCATCTCAACAGGCAGCCTATCTGTCACCCCGGTATTTTCCCCACCTGACAAAGCCTTGTGCACTGCACCAGCCTTACCTGACCCAGTAACCACCATAGCAACGTACGCTGACGCATTGATAACTGGGAAGGTGAAGGTGATCCTCTCTGGTGGTGGCTTAGGTGAGTCTTTGATATAGGTCACCCATTTTTCTGTCTCCTTAAGTAACGGGTGGCCAGGGAAGAGGGAGGCCACATGACCATCGGGGCCCATGCCGAGGAGCATGAGGTCAAAGCGAGGGAGGCCTGAGGTGGTCACCTTGATGACGTGGTCCATACTAGCTGCTTCAGGCGGGATTCATAGTCCTCAGCTGCACCTTCCTGGAGGGAGTGTGTCATTAATTGCATAAATTTGGATCTGCTGGGATTGGCACCTGCAGTTTGGAAAAAGAAAAATACAAATAAAATGCACTCAGATTGATATATTGGTTTTGACGAAATTGAAAAACACTTGTATAAAGAAGACAAAGAAGAAGAAGAAAATCTTGCATAGACAGGATACAATGATAGAGAACATGAAAAAGGACGATTACAAGATGCACAATTTCCTGAACTCTGAAAAAGGTACCAAGTTTTAGAGAAATTACTATCCTAAGGATGAGAAACACAAGACAGCATAGTGATATTTATCCCAGCATGCAGGAGCAGGACATTCTACTATAAAGAAATGATTTTCTAAATTACTGAAACTCAAAGGGCTCTAAATTTTAGTGCAGCTCCATAGTTGATATGTTTCTCTATAATTGTACCAAAAGCATTCTCTTTTTTCCAGCACGCCAATTCCAATAATTTCAGTTTGATAAAAGGTACAGAAATAGAGCCTATATCTGAATCATTTTGCCAATAATGAGACTTGAGGGGCACACAAGTGAATATATGCTTAAGAAGGTATAGAGAGACGGAGATTCAAACCTTGGAAAGGAACCCATCAAAGGCAAGTTTGTAATTGCTATCAGGATGATCCTTCTTCACAACTCTCTCATCAACCCAGAATACATGCCATTTTGACCACTCCAAGGATTCCAAATATGGTGACTCTGTTAGTTTCCTGCACAAAGCTTATATTTCACACACTTGATTCACAAATCTTGTACGAGTATTAATTATATAATTGACAAATTCGCAAGCACCAGCAGATGATTCATCACATGTATTTGACTAGCCTCAAATATTTTAGAAAGAAAAAATTTACTGAGTGTTCCTTGAAAAATATTGTCATAAACCAAATTCAAACCCCACACATAGTGGAACGAAATCTATATAGTAAAACCAAACTGTTGAAGCACGCATACCAGACATAAACTAATTAGTTTACTTGTAATATTTTCTTCTCCCTCTTGTAGCTCACCATTCAAGTCCCATATACATAAGAACTTATATACCTAACTAAATCTCCTATGCCAATAAAACTTCATAACTTAAATAAGGTAAAGATATAACAAATGTACCAGTGCCACTTATACCAACAATACCAATATAATAATAGCCCAATAACGAACCAGTATCTCCTGTGTGTTAATATGTTTCCTATCCTGTAGCTTGCACCCATGAAAACAAATAGTCAAGAGTAGGCAACAATAGTTAATCTTTTGAATTTAATTCTTGCACATCCTTCAACAGTTGATTGTTCTCTTATTTAAATTTAAATGCTCAATTAGCAAAAGCATCATTCTAAGAAGTTCAATTGCATCCTCAAATTCTTCCTTCTCAACTCTTTTGAACTTCTTATTTGATAGTATAAATTAATACCTTTTCCTAGTTCCATGTAAGAATAATTAGACGTGCTAAATTTTGGAGGGTCATTTACAACACAATCAGCATTTTAACACAATTAACCATCAAAATTAAACTAAAAGGCCTACAAGGACTTTCCTATCTCTTCATCTCAACAATTGGATGGAATAAACAAAAAATTTGGACCTAAACCAAAAGTTTCAAACCCAGACGACCAATTTCACCAAAATGGAGAGATTTAATAATATCTCCATTACAAGCAGCACAGCCAATATTATTTACATAAAAACAAACCTGAGAGCTTTAATGAGGGATCCGCCGGAGAGAACCACAGTGAAAGCGCCTTTCTCGCTGGTGAACTTATCTGAGAGCTTAGCGGTGTACTTGGCCAGGGACACCGCCAGCTCCTCCTCCGCATCGAAAACCGTCAACTGCTTGCTACCGGTCGCTGCTGCCATCGTCACAGGCTGTCTCCGGTGGAACCCGATCGAGATCGAAAGAGGTTTGTTCGAGAACCGGGGCTTGGAGCCGGGGACAGGTCGGGCGAAGAACGGGCGTAAACGTGTCTGGGACGGTCGGAGAATCCCGGTAGAGGGGAGAAGGGTTTTTGACAAAGAAACGGTGGAGAAGGCCATGATATAAAGTTGCGAGTGTGTGCGCCTGTGTGTGGTGGGTGAGACCGTGAGAGGTGGTGACTGGTGACAGACTGACAGGCGAAGCGAGTTTGGGTTTTGACCTGTCGGTTATTTAAAGCCGTTGAAATAAAGATGGACGGTGCCTTGCGTGAGATGGCGGGTTATAGACTTACAGGTTGGAGGCGAGCCGTGGGATCGGCACTTTAATTCTTTATGCCTTGCTTGGGTCACGACGGTACTCGATTCCAAAGTTGTCCAATGCGTCCCCGTTTTTTTTATTAATACTAAAAAAAAACAAATTAGCAAATCGGTCCTCCCCTCCAAATTTTTTAAAACTATCTGTACCGCTTCTTCACTGGACGGTCTACTGTTCATACCAAACCGTCCTACTGTAGGGCAGTTTGATATGAACAGTAATTTTTTTTTAGAGAATATGAATATCAAGATGCTGAATTCTAATACTAAAAATTCAGATTTTTTTTAAATATTTGATAGATTACTTTTTTTGATGTATAATTAGCATATTTATACTAAAATACGCTAAATTATTTGAAATTATGTTAAGTTACATTAAATTACACTAAATTATGTTAAATTATGCTAAACTCTAAACCCTAAACTCTTATTTTGGACAATTTCTAAAACCCTAAACTCTAAGCTCTAAAAATTACCGTACATTAAATAATTTACAATTTTCCAATGCGTCCCTTTTATGTAGTAGAAGAGGTTAATAATAGCTTATCAATTTTAATCATTTTGATTTTTTTCATAATTTTAATAATAGCTTATCAATTTTGATAATTTTAAAAGAGCAATTTTAATAATTATTGAAATTTGATGTATTTTTTCAATGACGCTAAATTATTTGAAATTATGTTAAGTTACATTAAATTACACTAAATTACATTAAATTATGCTAAACTCTAACCCCTAAACTCTTATTTTGAATAATTTCTAAAACCCTAAACCCTAAATCCTAAAAATTACCGTACATTAAATGATTTACAATTTTCCAATGCGTTCCTTTTGTGTAGTAGAAGAGGTTAATAATAGCTTATCAATTTTAATAATTTTAATTTTTTTCATAATTTTAATAATAGCTTATCAATTTTAATAATTATTGAAATTTGATGTATTTTCATTGTTATGAAATTAGGTCATGTTTGATTGTTGATTAAGTGGTGAAGTAAACCCTCTACTACACTTTTAAGGAATCAAACGAAAAATAAATTTGAAGGAGTAAAATGGAGTAACGTTTGAGTTAATCCGGAATAAGTTACTCCACTTCACCTGTGAGTCCCGTGTTTAGAGTAATATCATGGTTATAACTTTATCTTTCTTCATGAGTTTACTCCACCAAACTCTAGCCAAATATGATTATTTTAATCTACCTTAGCTCAAAAAGTAAGAAATTTAATCCGAAGTAGCTTTACTCAACCAAACATGACCTTAATTATCAAACAATACTTAAATTATAGAAAATTTAATTGTTAGAATATTTATATGTCCAATGACATATTTAATCATTGGACATACATAACTATGCTCTCCGCTCACAAAATTAAGAATATGATGCTGAAAAAAAATCTGTGAATATGATTATAATAATACTCGAAGAGATGTTGAGAACCAACAGGCAGAGGACATAGGTATCTCTAGGGTTGTTCAAACGGTTCGGTTTTCAACCGATATGAAAAATTTTGGTTTAAATGGTTCGGTTTTTCGGTTTAAATGGATCGGTTAGATTTAGACTTTTCAAAACCGACTAAACCGAACAGACCGAATTTTATTGGTTCAAATATGATTTATATTTTGTTTGGTTCAATCATTCTTCCTTTCTTTCATTTTAGTTTAAATATTTTAGAAATCTACATATTTTGTATGAAATTGAACAACTTATGTATGAACATGTGTAATTTTCGTTAATAATGGCACCAATAGGTTTACTTCGGTTTCAACCAAACAAACCGAAATTTACTTCGGTGTTCGGTTTGGTTCTTAATCGGTTTATAAGTTTAATCAATTCGGTTCGGTTCTATTTTTGAAAACCGAAGAAAATTTTGATTTGGTTATTTTAATTCGGTTTCAACCGAACCGGCCGTTTGAACACCCTTAGGTATCTCTTCAAAGTCCAACATTCACATAAAAATTTTATTTTTTCCACAAACTTTATTATGACAGAAAGTCCAACATTCACATAAAATTTTATTTTTTCCACAAAATTTATTATGACAGGAAGTCGCCTTATGTTTAATTTCTAACAAATATTAAGTTTAAAATTTTATATCAATTTTCAGATTATAGCCCAATTAACAATAACGATAATATGATTTAAACAATAGCTAAATTTCATATGATTTGGAGAACTCTTAAGAAACAAATTGAATACCTAATTTTTAGGAACTATTTACTAGATTGTTTATTTGTGCTGAGAAGGAATTTCCAAATAAGTTACTAATAAATTATGCTTACCTTCTTGAGTTCTTGAGCCTAATACAATTAATGCACATCGACAGGTAAAACACAAACATGAAAAAAAAAATCTGAGTATCACTTAAGGGTAATTAATCTTGGTATATCAATGAGAAGTTTATATTTGCTATCAAAATTAGAAATTTAGCTCTGAAAATAATTGCCCCTAAGTTATTGAATTTGTTTAGTGAGTAATAACATAATTAGTGTTATTTTATATGGTTAGTATGATATTAGTGTTATTTCAGTCTATATAATATCAATTCCAAAACCTATCAAATCGATTTCAAATGGTGAATCCAAACCGTTTAAACCGATTTACTTCATTAGTTGTGCGTTCACATACCAAATTTATAATTTTTTGAATTATATAGTATCAAGTCAAGCAGTCAAATATGAGAGTTTTTAAGTTAATTTAATATACTTATTTTTCAATATTTTTGACTGCTTGACTTGATTCTAAAATAACGCAAAAAAAATAAAAAAAATTGCATATAAATGCATCACTCATAAGTAAATCAGTTTGAACGGTTTGAATTAGTCGTTTGACAATAAATTTGGAGTTAGTCTGTTAGTGTCATATGACACCGATATCACATTAGTATCACTATAATTTGATAGCTTATGAAATATTTAGTATATGTACACTATAGAATTAGGACTCAGATCTCAAATCAGGGAAATAAAATAAGGTGTGAAATTCAATTTGATATAGAATTATAAAAGTTTGTATACTTAAATTATTAATAACTCAAATCGATGAGTAATCTTTTCATTAATTTGGAAGAAGTTTTATAATCTTTTCACACCGATCAAAAGTCAATCACACGGTAAATCACTTAAATTTGAATTTAGGATGGATCTACAACTACTCTCTCATGATTTCAAAATTTTTAATTGTGTATATCAATGTTTATTTTCCAATTCATAATTAACTCCAAAAATAAATTAAGGCAAATTCAATGAAGGAAGGCCTTTAAAAAGGTACATAAATGATCTTATATAAAGTGAACATTAATATTTAATACTAATAAATTCTTTTTTTTTTGGGTCAATGGTGCCCGTGGGTTTGTTTCAAACAAAGTTATTATATACAAAGCAGGTTACATAAAGATGAAATAAGGAGAATGTAGTAGCTAAAAACCCAAGTTCCGCCCAAATTTTCTAACTAGTGGGCGGGAGGGTTCGATGACCGTCCGATCTGTTTTAAGATTCGTGCCCGTAACTTTTGCATCTGCTTTTAAGTGAATCGAATGGTCCCTAAATCTATCGGACCCAAACTGTTCCCCTAGTGGGCAAGTTTACTCCCCTCTAGCATAACATAAGATACCTTCAAATTTGGAACCTGTAACAATAACAATCATAATTGCATCACTTTTGTGCGGGCGCGCCAATCCACACTAACCGGTGGTAGTTTGGTTGTAAGAAGATGACTTAGCTCCTGTGCAGTGTTGTAAATAACGATATGCGGTCGTTGAAAGGACATGGTATCGCTAAGCGATAAATTGAGAATAATCGGAAATAATTGGCTATAATCAGAAATAATCGATTGATTAGTCGGAAAAATCCGTGACGGTTTGATCACTTGTGGACTTGTGGTGGATGTAATAATCTTTTGGTAATACATAAAGGACTTAATTTGTATCTAATATATGTTGTTACAACCTATTTATACAGCTTGCTTGATAATGATATTTATATGAAAATCTCTAAAGGATTTAAGATGCCTGCAGCATGTAATTTAAGATCTCGAGAACATTATTCAATTAAATTGACTAAATCTTTATATTTATTAAAGCAATTTGGACGCATGTTGTAAAATTGCCTCAGTGAATATTTATTAAAACATGGACATAAAAATGATACAATTTGTATATGTATTTTCATGAAAAGATCTAGAAATAGTTTGTTATAATTATAGTTTAAGTTGACGATCTAAATATTATTGGAACTCCTGAAGAGCTTCCAAAAACAATAATTTTTTAAAGGAAGAATTTGAGATGAAAATTTTGTCTTAGATTGCAAATTGAACATTTAAAAAATGACATTTTTATGCATCAAGAAAAATATATTGCAAGAGATGAAATGATATTATATGGATCAATCATATCTATTAAGCGCTCTGATGGTTGTAAGCAGATCATTACATGTGTGTAAAGACTCTTTTGGACCTTGAAAAAATGATGAACTATTTGGTCATGAAGTATCATATCTTAGTGTAATATGAGCACTTATATATCTTGCTGATATATAATATATGATATATCAATTGTTTTAAATTTATTAGCAAGATATTGTTCTCCCCCCACACGAAAATATTAGAATGGAATTAAACACATACTTCGCTACCTCCGAGAAATTTTAGCAATACACGAAGCAAACGGAGAATGTGTTTGGTTAAGATATGTGATTCAACACATTCGTCAGACATGTGGTTCGTCTTCTAAAGAAATGATCCTGACGATCATATATGATATAATACTGCATGTATTACTCAATTAAAGGAATGATATATTAAAGGAATAAAACAAACATATTTCACCAAATTTTTTTCATACATGATCTCTAAAATGATAATGTTGTTAATGTTCAACAAACCCGTTCAAGTGAAAATCTAGCAGATTTAGTCATTAAGACGCTCCCTACTGCTACTATTGAAATTCATTTCTTCATTTATTATTAGAGTTTATGTAGATGACTTTTCATGTACAATTTGTAGCATATAAAATTATAAATAAATACTTTGTAATCTTGTATTATACATACTAGAAATATATGAATAAAAAAGTTACCATCTTTCATATGTTGTCTCTATCATATTTATTATTTGTTTATCTTCTTTTATAACACTTTCATCGATTCGTATTAGAATTGCATTCTAATTATAGGCAATTGCAATTCGATACGATCTTCAGTCTGCTTTGTGTTTATAAACTCTATGGTCAACCATGTAACGAATAAAACACAGAGCACTAAGCATAGTCACAAAATTCGCAAATTATTCGCGAATAATTTGTTTTTTTGGTGATGGCGAACCGAACGCCGAATTATTCGGTTGACCGAACTTTGACCGAATTATTCTCAAATAATTCGCAAATTTTACGAATTTTTCTCATAACATTTTTTTTTTTGCTCCCTTGTAGGACTCTGGTCCGGATAATTCCGAATCATTTCCGAATTATACCCGAATTATTTCCGAATCACGAAATTTTTTACCTCGCCGAACCGAACCCGAATAATTCATTTGTCACTATGGCACTAGTAGTAACAGGAAAAGAATGACTCGCTATGCGAAGTAACACAAAGATTAGCCGCTGAAGATGTCCAAGGTGCGTGGCTCCACGTGGTTTTTGCGATCATGACACGACATCGAGAGCGGATTTGTCAAGTCTGCCGTTTGATGGGATGTGCTTATACCCGTGTGATATTCTGTGTTGAAGTCGCTAGTTATTTTCTTAGTTTCTTACCACATAACATAGCATAGTTTGTGCCCCAAATACTTCTGAGAGAAGAAATGAGGTATGAGGATATATTTGTTAATTTTATTTTTAAAATAACTACATAAAAATTAAATAAATAAAAGAGTTAGAAGAAGTAATATTAAGTTTTTATGAAAACATTGGATATTATGGCGTTTTTATAAAAAATTTAGCTATTTTGAAAATTTGTATGAGTCCACTAGAAATTTTACCTTAAAATTCTCTATATTTCACAATTTAATGAGAACTAATATTTGACAATTTTTTTTTGCTAAAATTCGATTTTTTTGCCCCAAATATATATAGTTTTTACGTGTATGCATCTTTATACATATATCGATTCGAGTTACTTTTTTTAATATTTATATTTAATTTTCGGAAACTGATTATGATTATGGAGAACATATTTGGGCCGGGCTTTGGCCTTCATTCCACTTTTGGGCCACAATACAATTTTGGTTCTGCAAAACATCAGGCCTCCAAGTAGTTCCGGTCTCGAATATAATATCTGTTACCTAATTCATTCAGCAGCCTTGGGATCCAGTGTTTTCATTATTTTAAGTCTATATATCATTAATTTCAAAATCTATAGAATAAATTTCAAACGATTAATCAAGCTGTTCAAACCGATCTACTTCATTAGTTGTTCGTCTACACTGAAAATTTATAATTCTTTGAATTTATTTAGTATCAAATCAAGCTTTTAAATATGAGAGTTTTTAAGTTAATTTTAATGCATTCATTTTTTTTGACCGCTTGACTTGATACAAAATAACTCGAAAAAAATATAAATTTTGCATGCAAATTCATCACTCAGATGGTAAATCGATTTGAACAGTTTGAATTCATTAGACTCATTTGTTTTCCAAGAACGGTTTCAATGTTAAACATTTTTAGTGCCACAAAAGTCACCATCTCACATTATTGTTTATATTTTATACTTTTAAATTTAAATATCAAACTTAAAACATCAATCTTGTAATCTTGTTCATTTTTATGAGATATGTATTCATGTAATATTTTATGATACTTGAAGTTCATAATTATATACTAGATCAAATTAATGATCAGAAAATAAACAAATTTAACTAAATGAGCTCCAAAAATTAAAATTGTTTCTAAATGCATAAATTTGAAGATCATCTACAAAAAGAAACCTTTAAACTCAAGCGTAGCAAAAAAAGATTGTTTGATGAAAAATTAATTTCAAGTCCACATTTTATACATGGATATTCAAATAATAAAGATAATTATAATTTAGTTGTTCATTGGAGTAATATTATACATATGCTAAAACTATTCATCATGATTTGTTACTCACATGAATCTGGTTGGAATAAAAACACATCTAAATATTTTTCTTTCATAGTAAAAGTGAAACAAAATTAAAGTATACTTAAACAAATTTAGATACAAACATCAGAAAACACTTTCAACTGTTCACTAAATTTTGCCTAAGACCATACAATGAATTCCGTTTCAATCTGAGAAGACTAGGATCCTTATTAACTTTCAAATTAATACAGAATAAATGGTTGATCTCATACAACACCATATGACAAGGCATCTTCTGAAGCAACATTCTGCAATGCTAAATAAGAAAAAGGAAAATAATAAATAATAAAGATAGACAATCAAGTACATTGTAAGAATTGTTATTGTCTTTAAATTTGCAAAATAACTTTATTAGAATTGTTTACCCGATTTTGTTTTCGAAAAAAAATCTAGAAAAAGGAGTACGAACAATCGATCCAAACAGCTCAACATGATATTCATATTAAAATGTCCTTGGAGGCCAAACTTTTTTATTTTTTGGAATTTATTTACTATTTTTTTAGATAAATACAAAATCACTGTTTTAAATGGTCCAGAGTCATCTCAAAACAGTGATCTATCTAAAAAAATGTAATAAAATTGTAAAAAACATAAAATTTGGTCTCCAAGCCTATTTTAATATGAAGATCATGTTGAACGGTTCGGATCAAACTCGTGATGTAGATAAATGCATCACTCATGATGTAGGTCAATTTCAACAAATTGGATTCGTCATTTAAAGTTAATCTGATTTGTTTTAAAGTTAAGCTCACCAAAGAGCTTAGTGATCTTAAAAACACCCTAGTTCTGCTTGTAATGATTTTTATATTTTTTTAGTTTTATCGGGATTAAATATTAATTTTTTAATAATACGTGCGTGCTATCTGTATCATAGGGACATATTGTGCTACCCTCTCAAAAGACCTATTGAATAGACTTTAAACGATAAATTCAAACCGTTGCAATCAATCTACTTCACGATGATGCATTTACATATGTAATTTTTTTTTTTGCATTCATTTAGTATAAAATCAAGCAGTAAGAAAAATAAATGCATTAAAATTAATTTATAAATCTTTATTTTTTGACTGCTTGATTTTATACTAAATGAATTAATAAACTTATAATCTTTGCATGTAAATGCATCACTCGTGGAGTAAATCGGTTTTAATAGTCTAAATTTGTTGTTAAAGTATATTTAATATTTTTAAAAGAAAGTAGCATGGTATGTTACTATGCTATAAATATGTTAGTCTTGTTAAAAAAAAATAGCGGAAGTCAACTCATATTTCATGTTATAACATCTGTCCGTGGAATGATTGTTTTTAATGTGTGTAGATGACATATTAGAGCATCTATAACGGTGATTTCTTTTAAATTGCTAATATGATGTGTTAATTGTTAATATGATTGCTGAAATCTACTACAGTTTTAAATTAGCAAGTTTGCTTTTAAAAACAACTCAAATTTAGCAATTTTATTTTGTTGTTAGTCTAAAAAGCTTTTTGTTATTAGAATTTAGAAATTATAGTCTTGATACAGACATACAAGTGGACGACTTAGAACCTTCATTTTATTTTATATTCTTAACAGCCATGAAAAAAACTACGGGTAAATAATATCTGCATGGTTATAAAATTATGTTAACAACAAAAAGTCCAAATTAAAGTCACATCAGGACAATATATCTGCATGGTTATAAAATTATTTTTCTTCAAATCTGTCATTTATTTTATTTAGATTTCAATATTTCGACTGATTATTTCAGTCAGTGTGTAAGAACTAATTTTTAGTCCACTGATAAAATGCAACAATTTCTGAGTGAGAGTTTGTGAATTCGAAATTCAGATAAATTTTTTTATAGATATTTATTTAAATAAAAGTTAGTAGGTTAGACTTCTATTTTTTTTTTTAGTTAATAAAAAAATTCTTGTAAAAATTCATTTGTGACTCCGAATAAAATTAGCCTTGTTCTTCGTATCGAGAGCAGGTTGGGTCCGATGGGTTTCGGGACCGTCCGACATGCTTTAGAATTCATGCGCACAAATTTAAAGCAGACGCGAAAATTGCGGGCGCGAATCTTAAAGCAGATCGGATGGTCATCAAACCCACTTTGAGTCCGATGGGTTTCGGGAGCGTCCGACCTGCTTTAAGATTCGTGCGCATAAATTTTAAAGCAGACGCGAAAATTACGAGCGCGAATCTTAAAGCAGATCGGATGGTCATTGAATCCATCGAACTCACTTCGAGTCCGATGGGCATCGGACCCAAATTGACCTCCTTCGTTTCAATCCAATGTTTAGGGCCCATGTGGGCCCAATATGTAGCATGAAATCGCAAAAAGGAAAGATGGGGAAAGAAAAAGAATAAAAAGTACTTGCGCTTTTTGATCATCACATGAATTTGACAAACTTTAGGACAGTGTTGGACCGCCATGTGCCAACATATATCATATAAGCATCTTTTCAAGCCAAGTTGGGGTTGAGAAAAGGACCTTGTTACAGATATTATATCATTTTACCTAACACTCAACGGGGTATGAATGTCATGTGTACTGTGATTCTCTCAACCAAGAAAAGTTCAGAAACTTGAATACAACAGACATTCATAAGACATCATTAAGAGTCTGGGTAGTATAACATCAGTGTCATTTCAGTCTATATAACACCAACTCTAAAATCTATCAAATTGATTTTAAACGGTGAATTCAAATGTTTACATGCAAAATTTATAATTTTTCGAATTTATTTAGTATCAAGTCAAGCGTCAAATGTGTGAGTTTTTAAGTTAATTTTAATACATTCATTTTTCAACATTTTTTACCGCTTGATTTGATACTAAAATAACTCGAAAATATAAAAAAATTGCATGTAAACGCATCACTCATAAAGTAAATCAGTTTGAACGGTTTGGATTAGTCGTTTAAAGTCTATTCAATCAATTTAGAAGTTAGTGTCATATGACACCGATGTCATACTAGCTGGACTCCATAATTAATGCAGGAGCTTTATTAAACATATGAAAGCGAATAACATTTGTTTGATTTTAGTAATTAACATAAGAAATTATTTAATCATGTGATTAATTTTACTATTTGTAACATACGAGAAATAGTAATTAGTTTTTCTTTTTGTCAATGAAAAAAAAAATGTTAATTTCAATCAGGGACGAATCTACACTTAAGCACATTTATGATATTCTTTTAACATATTATAGTTGAGAGGAGGGTTCAAATGCACATTATTTTTGTGCTCCAATATGTTCCACATCATTTATCTCCATTTTCAAAGTCCGAACAGTCGATCTGAACCACTCAACATGATCTTCATAATAAAATATGCTTGGATACCAAATTTTATATTTTTTAGAATTTTTTTACTATTTTTTTAGATAGGTACAAAATCACTTTTGTAAGGAGCTTCTAGACCATCCGATAAAGTGATATTGTACCTATCTAAAAAAATAGTAAAAAAATTCTAAAAATTATAAAATTTGGTCTCCAAACATATTTTATTATGAAGATCATGTTGAACGGTTCGGATCGACTATTCGGACTTTGAAAATAGAGATAAATGATGTAGAGCATATTGGAGCACAAAAATTATGGTGCATTTGAACCCTCTGTAGTTGATACCCTCTCATAAGATGTTAAATTAGTACTTTGTAGCTTAGTAAAATTTCATATTTTGTGATCATAGAGACTTGAGTTCAAATTCTAAAGACCATATATGTATTTCAGCCTTAATTCTCAGTTTAATTTTTCTAGTTCTGTCACCATTAATTTTTAATGAAAATAATTATAAGAAGAAAAAATATATTACCAGAAAAGATTAATTGGTTGAGGTATTGGGTAGCTGGGCATGATGCATCATCATGAGAGGCCCTTCATCGCCGCGTCTGCTCGGATGTTCTGGATGAATCTTCTTCCTCAGCATCTTCCTCATCAGCTACCATTTACAAATAAAATTAAATTAAGAGCAGCAACAAATTAATTAAAATAATGTCAATAGTCTCATCACTCATTAAAAATAAAAAAAGTAATTGTAGGGCACACAAAATATAATGGTAATCCGTGCTATGCATAGTATCATAGACTCACTCCACTAGAGTGAGTCTATGGTACTATGCATAGCACGGATTGGTCCGTACTACAGATTAATATTTTCGTTTTCAAAATTCTAACGGTCGATCCGAACCGTTCAACATGATTTTTATATGAGAATATAATTGTGGGCTAAATTTTCTATTTTTTAGAATTTTTTTTACTGTTTTTTTAGATAGGTAGAAAATCACTGTTTTTGGATGGTTCAGAATTTTCAGATCAAGTGATTTTCTACCTATCTTAAAATATAGTAAAAAAGTTTGAAAAAATATAAAATTTAGTCTGCAAGTACATATTCATGTGGGGATCACGTTGAACGGTTCGGATCGACCATTAGAATTTTCAAAATGAAAATATAACTCCGTAGTACGGACTAATCCGTGCTATGCATAGTACCATAGACTCACTCTATCCACTATATATGTCCAAATTGTTCCAACTAAAAAAAAATATGAAGTTTTAGATATATATAACGTCTTATTACTTACAGTGATTAGATGACATTATTTGATCTAAATTTTTTTTGAACCATCCAATATAGCAGTAATTTTCCACCTATCTAAAAGTTAGTAAAAGTATTCTTAAATGTAAAATTTGATATTTAAGTACATTATTATATATAATAAGATTATGTTTAATAGTTCAAATTGATTGTTTGAACTTTAAAAATAAAGATAAGAATCTATAGCACGAGCTGATACGTAATATACATATTTCCGTAGCCTCCATCACTCTTAAATTAATTTTTAATTTTTAATAGAAATTATGTGTTCATGATGGAACATAAAAAATAAGGGCACAAAACCTCTCCTGAAAAAATAAGAGCAAATACGAATGATGTTTAGATTTTTATTAAATAATTTTTAATTTTAATAATTAATAATCAATTAAATTTCAAGTTGACTCAAATTTATTACAAGTTCTATCTTAAAAACTTACCACCACATTTACATTTTTAGTCTTTTAACCTGAATATATATTTTTTAAATATCAAGTACATATATTATAAAGAGGAGGGCTCAAATGCCCCACTTCATGCTCCAATCGTACTCCAACATCTTTATTTTCAAATTTCAAAGTTCAAACAGATGATCCGAACCGCTCAACATGATATCCACGTTAAAATACAATTGGAGACCAAATTTTATATTTTTGAAATTATTTTACTATTTTTCAAGACAGGTACAAAATCATTATTTTTAGATGGTCCACAATTTCATGAAAAATAGTGATTTTGTATTTATCTTAAAAAATAGTAAAAAAAATAAAATTTGGTCTCCAATCATATTTTAACCTGGATATCAACTTTGAAATTGAAGATAAAGATGTTAGAATACGATTGAAACATGAAACAATGGGACATTTGAGCTCTCCTCTGTTGTAAAAGCTGGATGTACTTAAAAATATTTATTAAAAAACAGGAAAAATACGAAATCTTAATTATATACAGATGCCTTACTCGATTCAGTGTATGTGCGCTCTTAGACATCGACTTCTTGATGTCTTTGCTCTTCTCCATCTTCTCCTCACAGAATTTCACCTCAGAAACTTTCTTCATAACAAAATCTTCCTTCCCGCTGATCACCTCTTTCGGAACTTTCTCCACAAATACTTCCGCGGCGAACAATTCGGCGAGAGTCGTCCTGGTCTTCTCCTCCCTCTTCTCCTCGTTCATTAAAAGGGGTTTCTCTTGAATGCTTACTCTGTACTCCTCCATCTCTCCCTTATTGGCACAAACCTCCATTATCATATCACCACATTCGCGTCCTTTTGTCGATGCCGACTTCATCTTGAGCGACCCAGCCCTGCTCACTGGTTTGCTCTCTGTGGCAGCAACCAATGCAGGTGAATTGAGCTCCTGTTGAATCTTCTCACCTTGATCAGTTTGCAAATTTTGTTCTTTTTCTTCAACCACAAAGGCTTCTGCTGGTAAGAACGATTGCTCGTGACCAAACGTACCGATCGTCAGGATGCCGTTTAAGAGTATGTCATGAAGAAGGAGAGCTTCGGTGTCCCGCTCTGCGGCGCTCTTACGAATGGCATCTTCCTTAATTTCACCTGTGTATTAATTACCAATGCAAGATATTAAGATATAAAATGGAATTAAGTTGATGATTAGCTAGGTATATACTTCTCAGTCAAACAAAAGTATGTAGCTAGGTAACCTTTCTTTGAAGAGATGGGGCTGTAATCTTCTCTAGCATGGAGCTTCTGGTGCAACCAGTTTAGAACCTGATGATAACATATATGAAAATCGTTTATTACGTTTGTAATTAAACAGCATTCTCATATAATTAAATCCATGCATGTACAAGAAATTATTACCTTCAGGGCCATATTGCCAGAACCAAGGAAAATGAATTGAACTCAGATCTTATGAGATATATATCTTTATAGAGATAGCAAATGTAAAATGGTCCCCTGGTCAATGAGAGAGAGCGAATAGTTTGAT
Organism: Carex parvula; assembly: GCA_025461045.1. NCBI lineage: Eukaryota > Viridiplantae > Streptophyta > Magnoliopsida > Poales > Cyperaceae > Carex > Carex parvula. The sequence goes on along the minus strand of JAJGRW010000014.1, from coordinate 180,713 downwards.
CCAGTTGGCTCTACTTACGTACTTGGGATTCCCTCCAAACGTGGTTGACCCTGTGGTCCTGCTAATTATATATTCTGTAAATAAGGAGTGCATTACTGTTCTCCATGGGGCACCCTCGGCAAGTGTTTATATATATTTTAAAGTGACCCTAATATTTGTGTGTGCGCTTACAATATTTCCATTTCTATATATGCTTTAGTTTTTAAGTATTTGACGACCACTTAAAATCAATGACCCAACAATATTCGGCTAAGATTGAAGGCCCCCGTATTATATATTATACAATATATTAACATCAGTGTCATTTCAGCCTATATAACACCAACTCCAAATCCTATCAAATCGACTTCAAACGGTGAATCAAAATCGTTCAAACCGATCTACTTCATTAGTTGTGTGTTTACATACAAAATTTATAATTTTCGAATTTATTTAGTATCAAGTCAAGCGGTCAAATGTGTGAGTTTTTAAGTTAATTTTAATACATTCATTTTTCAATATTTTTTACCGCTTGATTTGATACTAAAATAACTCAAAAATATAAAAAATTTGCATGTAAACGTATCACTCATAAAGTAAATCGGTTTGAATGGTTTGGATTAGTCGTTTAAACTCTATTCAATCAATTTTGAAGTTAGTGTCATATGACACCGATGTCATACTAGCCGGACTCTATATTAATGGTAGTTGTAGTGTCCATCTATAATAAAATAGTGCATGCATGTATTCATTCAATAATTAATTTGATATTACGCCATGGAAACAGTCCAAATCATATAATTAAAATTGTAGGTATATATGTTATTGCCATTGAATTGTGTGTCATATATTTATTCAATATGTAATATATATGTTTGTTCATCAATTAAAAAATCATTAATATTTAACAGTTGAAAATTTTAAATCATTTTAAAAAAATAATTACACAACTTAATTTCCAATTGACCAAAATTTAATCATTAGTTTTTTTATTAAAAAAAAAAAGCAGCCATTAACTTTGGCATCCATTTATTTTTGGAGTTAGCGTTTGTTCATATATAACAGCTTCACTTGATAAACTTAACACCGTTTTATTTCAAATTAAGTCAAAAGTAATTAAAAAAAATAGAAAACATATGCATACATATTGTTAGCCTTGAAATTAATTAAAAATTAATTAGAAATTGGATGTAGGGTTCGAAGGAACAGTTTATAGTTTGGATTAAGCATACCATGTGTGCTAATTGTTGACATGACATTTCATTTTCAGACTCAACAACCTATATCATTGCTACTATAACTACTATAGTTTGGATTAAGCTAGCATACCATGTGTGCTAATTGTTGACAGACATGACACTTTATAGGATTCCAAGGAACAGTTTATAGTTTGGATTAAACCGAGTTTAATTTCTTTTGATCAAGCAAACTCCTTACACCAAAGTCATATTCAAATCTATGTGAAAATCGCACCGACAGTTTAAATTCGCAGAACCGATGGACAAAATCCAATCCATTTTTCTTACCCTGTTTTATGATGCATGCTCCGTTAATTAATTTGTTTCCCTTTTTCATAAATGAATTAATTTCTAGGTGCAATGGCATGTCTAACAGTCTTAATTAAGTGTTCATTTTACTTTTTTGCATATATACCTTGGAAGAAGTTGTGGAGCAATCAAGCAGTACAGTGTACAGGGACATTTTCGTGATGGTTGTTAAACCCACAATTAGGCATGGAATAGGGATGGCAACAGCGATATTGGGGTCTGCCTGTTCTCATAACAGACAATCAGAAAAATAAAAAATCAAGATATTATCAATAAAAAAAAAAAAAAGAACAGAATCCAATGCTTGTTGGCTGTATATATATATATATATATAGAATCAAGCTAATATGTTACGCGTAGCATAGAGGGTCTCCGTGCTACGGCTCAATATTTGAGTTTTCAATTCGAACGGTTGCTCCGAACCGTTTAACATGATCTCCATATGAATATGTACTTGCAAATCAAATTTTACATTTTTTAGATTTTTTTACTATTTTTTTAGATATGTAGAAAATCACTTGATCTGAAAATTCTGTACCATTCATATCAAGTGATTTTCTACCTATCTAAAAAATAGTAAAAAAATTCTAAAAAATGTAAAATTTGGTTTGCAAGTATATATTTATATGGAGATCATATTGAACGGTTCGGATCGACCGTTAGAATTTTGAAAACTCAAATATTGAGCCGTAGCACGGATGCCCTCTATGATACGCGTAGCACCGTAGCCAACTCCTATATATATATTGCTTGACCAGAGGAACATCATGCATTTATTAGAAATTGGAAACAATCTATTCAAAATTGCTTTTGTAATGCACCATGCTTAATTTAAGTTTTGGACTGAATTTATATATTTAAAAAAAATAAATGTCCTAAGGCTCAACTTATAAAAAATATAATATATTCTAAACAACTCCACGACATAATCATGACACTAACAAAAAGGAAAGATCAATGAAGAATGGCGTAATTTACGCTGCAATATGGTGTTCCATGCAACAACACTTGGGTACATTTTTGTCGGAGCTTAATTATTTTTATTAAACCTTTTTTTTCTAATGGCATAGTCATTAATTAATTCAATATTCTCGATCCTCTATACTTTGTCGTACGCTTGCATGATTTGCAGCTACAATTTGATTGGTTATTATCCGATTGTTAATGATAAGAAAAATCTAATTAATGGGTCCAGGAATAGTATAATCCGTGCGATATTTCTTTTGGCCTTAAGTTAGATAAACCCTCTTACTTAAATACTTTAGTTAGTCTAATCCAGGACGATTTAATTAATTATAGTTCTAAAAAAAGGACAAGAGTAAAGAGGAACAAGATTCTCGTCTGCCATCATTCACGTTAGGAATTATCCTGACCTAGCTAAAAGGTTTAGGTCATTACATGTGCCCTGTACTGATGAGTTGATGTAATTCATTCAAAAAAGTTGGAAATGAACATCAGACCGCTTTTTTTATTAATACCCCCAACAAAAAACAAAATATCAAATCTACCCTCAATTTCAATTTTTTACTAAAAATACCCTGACCGCCCCACTGGGGGCGGTCCACTGTTCATACCAGACCGCCTCCTCGTGGGGCGGTTTGGTTTTTTTTTTTTAGAGACAATATGAATATCAAGATGCTGAATTCTAACGCTAAAAATTCGGATTTTTTTTTTTTGAAATATTTGTTAGATTACTTCTTTTAATGTACAATTAGCATATTTATACTAAAATACGCTAAATTACTTGAAATTATGTTAAATTACGTTGAATTACACTAAATTATGTTAAATTACGCTAAATTACAATAACTTCGCTAATTATGCTGAAATACGATAAATTACGCTAAACTACGCAAAATTACGCTAAAGTAGACTGATTTTGTCTCATCTTTCTTGAATCATAAAAAATAGTAAAAAAATTCCGAAAATACTAAAAATTAGTATTCTACAAGTTCATTATGTAACTAAATTACTGAGCTACTTAGATTGAATAATAGAAATGAAAATCTTAATCGGAAACTTCAACTCAAATTTTGAGGCTCTTCCCTTTGTTTTTTGGCAATTCTGAATTTTGTAGTAGAACCAGCTCGAGTTAAACATTGACTAGTCAATTAACTAGGCCTACACTTAGGAGTAAAGCCTTTCGATCCGAATTATTATTATTAATAATAACTGAGGGTTCAAATGCATCATATCTGTCATGCCTCATTGTGTCTCACATTTTATATCTTTGTTTTTCAAGTCCAAATCGTCGATCGAACGCTCAATATGATATCCATATTAAAATGTGCTTGGATACTAAATTTCACATTTATTGAAAATAAATTAGATAGGTATAAAAATCACTGTTTTTTGGATAGTCCAAGAAATATAAAATTTGGTCTCCAAGCACATTTTAATATGGAGGTCACGTTGAGCAGTTTAGATCGTTGAAAACGGAAAATACAAAATGTGAGGTACCCTCATCATAATAGTAATGCTAATAGTAATAGTAATAATGATATTGTAATAATAGTGTTTTTTCAAACAAGATTATTATTATTGTTGTTTAAACATGTAAATTATTTTGCTTTCATATTATTAATTTCTTAATTAGTTAGTTCTTATATTTTTTTAAATATTATATTGTATTTATATGAATATAAATATAGCGGTAACTCAAATTGATATTATGGAGTGTACGATCAAATTAAGTATATTTATGAATGATTGCTATTATTTAGTAATGTTAAATTTGCAGTTAAAATATATGGTTTAATTTTGCAAAACAAAACATAGCAAGGCAAATAAAAAGACCATGTCGACCCAGACGGAACATGAACAACTACTTGGGCCGAGTAAAGTCCAAAATTTTAGACAACGGATCGATTTCTAACTTCATTCAGCCCACCTGATCTGATTCATTATCAATTACTAAATCCTATGAATAAAAAAAGAAGAAGATAATAATAAAGACAGGGTTTAAGTCGGCCGAAACTGAACCCGCAAAATTCTCCTTACTCCATTACCAAATTTATGTCAACAGACACACCACCTCTGAAAATGGAGCCCACATAAAAGTATTGCTCGGTATTATCGATGCACCAGTGGCATACACTCTATCTTTCGCGAACAAGTATCCTCTCCATTACTGTAAAAGATTACATTCACTTTACGGTTTGAGATTAACTCTCAGGCGCTTTGAGATTCGATCTGGCGCAGGGGGCAGTATTGTTGGGCTTTGAGATTCGTTCCAAGTTAAAAGAACGGTTCAGATCTAATAATTGTAAAAGATTCCCTATTACTGTACCGGGAAGGATGTGAATTCATCTTTCGCCCCTTCCACAACCGCTCCACTTCCATCTCTGAGCTTCTCGACCAAGCAACAAACAAAACAGGAAACAAAAAGAAACGAAGAAACCCACAAACGAAAGCCACAAAAGAAAAGACAGGAAAGGGAGACACCAAGGGGATGGCGAGGAAATCGGACACGAGCGTGTTACAGGAGTTGATGCTGTACGCCGTGAGCGCGGCGCTGAGCTCGCTGGTGCTGTACGTCGGTCTCCGCCAACTGGACCCTAATCGGAGCTCGAATAAGAAAGCCTTGGAGCAGAAGAAGGCCATCGCCAAGCGCCTTGGTCGCCCCCTTGTGAACACTAATACCTATGAGGTTTTATTTTTTCTTAGTATATCTTTATTGACACACATCAATTGTAGCACAGGTAGTGCCAATAGATTAAAGCTCGCCATAATTGATAAAATTTAGACCTGTTTCCTTTAAATTATGTTTTTAGTTACTCTTTGAGGTTTTTGGCTTGTAATGAAGATGGAAGCCTGTACATGTTCCAAGTGTTATTTATAGTTCTCTCTCATGTTTAGCATCTTGTAAAACGCAAAACAAAAGCATAGGTTCGATGTCAAATTCATAATAATTTTGCTATTATATTTAATACCTTACGTCAAATCATTAAATCTCAATTAATTTTGTGGTTTTTTTCAGGATGTGATAGCATGTGATGTGGTCAATCCAGATGACATTGATGTCGAGTTTGATTCAATAGGTGGTCTTGACCAAGTAAAAGAGGCCTTGTTTGAGTTGGTTATTCTTCCTCTAAGACGGCCTGAAATATTTTCCCATGGAAGGCTTTTGGCCCCGCAGAAGGGGGTGCTCTTGTATGGCCCACCAGGGACTGGTAAAACGATGCTTGCTAAGGCAATTGCAAAGGAGTCGGGTGCTGTTTTCATCAACGTTAGGGTCTCAAATTTGATGAGCAAATGGTTTGGTGATGCTCAGAAACTAGGTAATTTTTGACATAAACCAGGGAGCAATTTTTTCAAATTGTCCCTAATATGGTAACGCTGTACTGTGTCCACATGATATTCTAAACGTATACCAGACAATCAGAACTAAGGTTGACTACTAATGCTGAGCCAAGTTTAAATTGACCATTTTGCTAGTAATTTGTTTCCTTTTAGTGTAACAGTGGTTATTTCATCTTTGCTCTTTTTGGTAAAATGCAGTGGCTGCTGTCTTTAGTCTAGCTAACAAGCTTCAGCCAGCAATTATTTTCATTGATGAGGTGGATAGCTTCTTGGGACAGCGACGAAATAGTGACCATGAAGCCATGACAAATATGAAAACTGAGTTTATGTCCTTGTGGGATGGCTTCACAACTGATAGTATGTACTTTCTGACTTTTTCTTGCATTATGATCCTCATAAATCATACATACGAAATGACCAACCCTTTTAGTTTCTATGTACATGTGCATGTATCAATGCTGTAGTTTGATTTGCAGTTATTAGTTTTTTGGATTCATATCACTGATTTAGGGATTTATTGAGTTTTACTGTGATGATTTTACTGAAAGAAGGAAGAGAAAAAACAAATAAATGCCTACCGAGTTTATTTTGTCTGCACTAGTCTACCATTGTTATTATTAGGTTAGCAACCATTTTTAACAAGTCTGGGTTTCCCACACCAAGAAACTATCTGGAGCACACAAACCGAACCACTGATGAAAGAAAATAAAAAAACATTCATAAACCAATAAATGACAAATAAATTAGTGGCTGTTTTTGTTGTTAATTAGTAAAACATTATGTGTACCCTTGCAATATGAGAAATCTGGTGCAGAACCCTACAAAACCCAGAGGGACCTACATGTTACTTGAGAGCATGATAGCTGTCCTTTCTGCTTCTCCCAAATTACTGGCTTTTCTCAGCTATATCCTAGATATGAAAGGACAAAAACAAAGGCCTTTTGAGTACTTTTGAACAAGTTATCAGGCAAGAAGAGAAATAATAGATACTTTATGTTGTTATCTAGTATTGGGATTTTTCTCATCTAGCGGTTTTATTAGAAAAAAGTAAAATTTTGACATTTTGTAAATGTATCCATGAAACTATTTGCAATTATTCAAAAAAAATTAAACTCTCCCACTTATTCAAATAATTAAACTGCATATCTGCGATTTTTTAGTAACCAATAATTTGTGTCTGCTGCAATAGAAAATGCAAGGGTGATGGTTCTTGCTGCCACAAACCGGCCGTCAGAATTGGATGAGGCAATACTAAGGCGGTTCACACAGTTATTTGAGATAGGCAAGCCAAATCAGAGCGAAAGAGTGAAGATCTTGAAGGTTATTTTGAAAGGTGAGAAAGTAGATGAGAGCATAGACTATGAGCACATAGCTGCATTATGTGAGGGATTAACAGGCTCCGACCTACTCGAGTTGTGCAAGCAAGCAGCCTATTTTCCCATCAGAGATCTATTGGATAATGAAAAGAGTGGGAAGTCTGATAGTGTAAGTTCTGTTACTTGTGCCTCCCTGCCTCCCCTTGTAGAAATTAATATTCTATGTGCCCCACGAAAGATGTCCAAACCACTTCTCCTTGCTACTTTCATGTAAATGAGAGGTGGGATATCTTGGATATTTTTTGAAAAAAAACAGGATCAGTTATAAGGTGGAATATTTTGAGATGAGTGGGTTATATGGGATGTTTCTTCCTTCTGCATTTTTTTTAATATAGTGGGACACATTAATCTTCTGATAAAAAAATGTTATCTGTCTCCTATTAAACACTGATACAACTGTGCATTCTTCAATCTTGTTAGTTCTTAGTGGACCACAAGTCAAAGATATTCTGTACTAAGTGCTAGTATCTCACTGATCATACTAGTACAAGGACTGGTATGATGGCGACAACTTTGTTGCCTTTTTCTGTTTTTTTGTTTATGTTTTATGCTTGTGTTTTCTTCCCAGTTAGATGTTGCGAAAGGTTTTGTTAGGTGTGAGCTTATCATTATAGTATTGTAGATAAGCAATTCACATTCAACCTGTTTAAGTTTTCACAATTAACCAAGTCTATAAATCATGATCCTATCTGAAACTATTGCAGAGCCCAAGAGCTTTGACACAGGCTGATCTGGAGAAAGCATTATCAGATAGAAAAGGGAAAAAGGCATCAAAAGGAGTCAAACTGGGGGTTGAAACAACGACTCAGGAGGGAGATGATGTCCATAATGTTATCTATGAGATATCCAAGATTATGTCTCGAATTGCTGAGCAATAGATTTCTTTTTATGACAATTGGTCTGGCACGGGTGATATGCATTTCAATTGATCTTATTCAGATATGGTACTAAGTTTTTTTGTTCCACCCTCTTGGGGTAATAGTCAAAACCCCAAAATGACTTTAGTGGCTAATTTAAAGTGGATGAGTCTGTTGTCTTATGTTGTTACAATTATGTCATAAAAGAAAACCGATGCAAAACCCAGCAAATGGTTCAAGCAATGTAATTAACTTGTCCCAAAATTTTCTGAACTGTTGAAAATTCGTTTGATTTCGTACCATTTTGAACTCCCGAATTAAGAAAGGTTAATCAATACTCCAAAGATATTGTCGAATTACTTCATAAATTGTTGAATTGCATATCATGCTATTTGTTCTGTAGTATTCGTGAAAAATTATGAACATTATGTTTGTTTTGTTAAATACAAGTATTTTGATAGATTATTTCTATTGTAGGAACAATGAACTAATTTCAAATTACATCCGTATCATATCTAAATTACAAAATTTAGATCTGTTCGAATTATTTTAAATTGCGCTTTATTTGCAATAGAATATTCCATGCTATGTTTCAAAACTTGTGTGATGAGACTTGATGTTGCTTTGTATATTGCTAATGTGATTTATTAGATAAGTACTTGTGTCAAGTTTTTTTTTATATAAATTTGTATGTCCAATGCATGAATATAATATAATTATTATATTAAATATGATATAGTCCGTGTTTATCTAATTAAGTTGAATAAACGGCCTTTCTAGTATCCTGTTTTGATGAAATCTTCATTAACAATTAATTAATGCATTATTAAAATCCACGTATTTGCCACAATACTGATCGACGGTATGCATTGATTAACACCAAAGAGTTCTTTTCATTATGTGACTACTAATATTAATAACAGCACTTAAAAAGTTTCTGCTCTCCTGATTGTACACTTCATCTCATGCGATCCCATATGTTCATGTTTGCCTGAATTTTTTATCCAACACGTATCAATTGCCAAAGTAATTATAAAGGAATATATCTGATAGGGCCATGTTCCACATACCCTTTAACTTATACTATACGGGCTATGAAAAATTTGGGATTTGGGACTTCCTTGACATGCCAACTCGGAATCAATATGAAAAACCCAAGCTCTGTTTAAATAGAGCTCAATAAACGGCCTCACAAGGCTCAGCCCGAAATTGACTTGAACCGCCTCTGCGCGGGATAACCGCCAATATGGTTTGTATAACTGCCCAAGTCCCCCGTAACCGAATTGAACAGTGATCGAATCCTTCACAAGGCGGTTATGGACAGACTATATAAGGCAAGAAATTCCATTAAACAGTGATCGAATCATTTGCTAAGAGAGATATCACATAGGTTAGAGTCCGAATATCTCCAAACCTCTCCAAATTCCCAACCCCCGAGTTCCCAATTCGGTCCATACCTCATCCTTTGACAGGACGAACTCAGCCCAAAAATTCGACGAAGTTCGCACCAAATAATAACATAATTGACACACAACGGATTAAAATAATTCGGACTATTAAAATCTCATTTTCCTTATAAATAAAGAAAATTTCTTCCGATCTAGACTAAAAAGTTAAAATTCTCTATTTTTCAAAAAGAAAAGGTAGAATAGTAATATTTTAAATCAAATTGTAACATTAAAACGAATAATTTTTTTTTTTTTTCAAAGAAGTGGGGTATACCCACCGATTTCCATTCAATTGATAACACCATTACAAAGTTTTAAAGTCTTCTTGGTACCATCATACAAATAGAGAAATAAAGCAAGACTAAAACGAACAAATTAAATTTATATGAAAATGTATATTTGAATTTTAAAATCATATTCATCTAATTTATTCGTTTTAAATTGTATGGTTGGAATTAAAATAATAAATTTAATTTTTGTTAATAGCGGATACGGATCCTAGGCTGTGACCAATTATGAAGTGGGTTACTTTATCCGATCCGAAACAATAAAATATAGAATATAGAAAGTTCACTGTTCACCCCTCCAAAGAAAATATCCATAGAAAAATGCATGTTGCTCTCCTCCGTTCGCTTCCCTCGCTACCTCTCAAAACCCCAAAATCTCTCCTTCTAAGCAAACGCCAGTTACTCTTTCAAGCGAAATGCTCGAGCTCAAATTCAGAGGAGTTGGATCCCGGGACACGTGGCATGGATGTGTTCTCTGGCCTAATGGGGGAGAGAGTAGAAGAGCTTCTCAGAAGGGAGGAGAATAGAAATATAGTACAAGGGTTGGATGAAGCTTCTAGAAGAGTTGAGAAGGCCAGAGAGGAATTGGAGAGTGTACGGAAGCAGAGAGAGGAGGCGATGAAAGCCAGAGAGTATGTGCGCCAGCTCGAGAGCCAACAGGCTGAGGTATTTTAATTTTTTAGTAATTAGTTAATTACTAATTTACTATGATAAATTTCGCTGGAGGTCACTAAGCTTGTCACAAATTGGTCACTCAACTTTGATTTGTTCCTCCATAGTCATTGAACTTTTAATTTGTCCCAATCAAGTCACCATATAACTTTTCCATCCAAAATATTAACAAAATATTCTCATTCCGTCCAAAATATAACAGAATATGCTCATTCCATCCAATTTTAATGGAATATGCTCATTCCATCCAAAATACTAACGGAAAAGTTATATTCTGTTAATATTTTGGATGGAAAAATTATAGGATGACTTGATTTGGACAAATTAAAAATTCAGTTGCTATGGAGGGACAAGTCAAAGTTGAGTGACTAATTCGTGACAAAAGACAAAGTTTAGTGACCTCCAGCGAAATTTACCCAATTTACTATATAGGAGTATGTATCTATTTTGCATATTATAAAGTTTCAATTTTCCATGTTGTTGGAATTATTTTCCATTGCTTAAAATGACAAACCTAATGTTAAATTCATCTGAGCAGATCTGACTAATGGGAATTTGCAACTGAATTTTGAAGATTGCCTTTATTTTCTTTATTATACTGAAATGTATAATTGTTTGGGTTAATCTGTGTACTTCAATTAGCCATTTGAAGGAATGCTGGTAAAATTTTAGAGACCGACCTTGTTAAAGTTGATTTCTTGTTCATAGTTATACGTCCATTTCTTTTACTAATCTTAACAGAGAAATGCAATTAAAAACATGTGCCCAGCATTTCATGCATACCATGAAAAATAACAGATTCAGAAAATTCTAAACTTGTCAAGCATAAACCCCCAATTAAACAAAAATAACAACATGGTTTTTAAAATAAATATCTTCAACATTGCATTTTGCTAGATTGCAGAGGCCCAAAAGGAATTGTTGAAGGCTAATTCCATGATGGAAGAAGCCCAAAAATCACTATCATCCACTTTTTATGCTAAAACCTCGGGAGAGACGAGCAAGAACTTAGAGAGGTTAGAATCCATAAAAGCAGCTGTAATTTCATCAATGGTCGGTACCCTAGCCAGTTTGCCGATTTCTCTATCTCAAGCCACTAACTCGACAGAATTGATTCTTCACTCGTCAGTAATTCTTATAAGTTGTGCTCTCTTTGGAGTTACCTTCCGATATGCTGTCAGAAGAGACATTGATAATGTTCAGCTTAAAACTGGCACTGCTGGTGCCTTTGGGTTCGTCAAAGGTACTGATTAATTTTTTTGTTTGCTTTTTTTGCTTCGCACATTATCTTAATTGATAATTGCTATATATTAGTTAAAGTGAAGGGTTGTAACCTGGATATTTGAAACTGAAAAGCCGGTTCTGGTTAAATTTGGATTCCTTTTGTTTAGCTTGACTTGCTCTGTGCTTACTGCTTACTAGAGGGTATGACAACTGAAAATTAAACACAGTTCAAAAGTTACTTTGGTATGCTGGCTACTCGACCTACTTTTGATTGTTACCGTATCAAAATTGTCTCTTCACAATATGTAGGTCTAGCTGGATTTGAGGCTGGGAATTATCTGGAATTAAGCACCAATGGTTTGATTTCTTCTTCCGTTGCAGGGGCAATTTCTGTTGCTGAGAACATTTTTATTTTTCTTTTTGCTGCTGTTGCGCTAGATTTTTGCTTTAAGGTGAGGTTTTTGAGTCCATTCCCTATGGAAGATTAAGTTTGTATCCAACCAGGATATTACCCGTCATATATAAGAAATTATATCTGTAAATTTGATATTGTATGTCAAAATATATTCTTTTGTTCCCATCTTTGTTTCCTAGCAAATTTTAATTTTGAGATTGTTTTGTCGGTTAGCTCACCAAATGACCTCATACACCAAAATGTGAGAATTTCCTTATATAATTAATGACATTATACGTAACAAGTAATTATCTTTACTATTATTTTTTTCTTGTTACAAGTTTGCAAGTTTGTGAATAGAATCATTAACTAGGACACTTAAAGGTTTCACATGTTACGGTGCAATAGGTTTATTTTTTTGAAAATTTTTGCAGAAGCTACGAAGTCGTGAGGGGGAATCGAACTCTCGACATTTGGGTAACCAACAATCTTAGAATTTTTTTTCTAACTAACTGTGCTACCTCCCCTTTCTCTACAGCGCAACAGTTAATACTTCGGCATTTAACTAACTAAGATGATGATATATATTTTAATTGGGTTTTTAAAGCTTGAAAAGATAATATGATGACCTGCAATTAATAATTAGCTTCCTGTACGAATGGATCGTTGGTTTTTAAGAGAAGAGGGCATGGAGAGGTGGTGAACTCAATATACAAATTATTAAAATTTTGTAACCCAAACTAGAATACCGAGAAGGTAAACTCTTTACTCTGCCTCTCCCCTCCTCTTCTCTGAGGTGCACCGCAAATGTTTCACATGTTTAGCTTCCTCTACAAATTGTAAGTTATCTTTGGTTTTCTTCCTACATGCATGGTAGAATTGTTCCTAAATAATTTGTCATTTCAGAGTGTCAGCTGGAAATCAATTCCTCTTTCTTGGCACGAGCAAAAAATAGACTAACAAATTTATTAGACTCACTTGCTAAATAACAATTTAGCTTTTTCTATGCTAAACAAAATTATGCAAGCAAACGTGTTGATAATTGAGCAAAAATAAGAAGAACAAAAATAGAAACTGATTCTGAGAGTAAAAGCAGATGTATTTGTACTCAACAGGTTCTCCTGGTTCACTTGAAAGAGATTGGAACTCCAGATAAAATAAAAAAGAGATAGAAACTGATTCTGCTGGTAGCAGTATGCGATGAAACTGAACTTATCACAGTCCATATGTAGTGACTTATGCCTCCTATTTTCTAAGAACTAATTAAAACTACACATGTTCTTAAAAAAAGTCATAGTAGTCACAAAAAGGCCATTAGTTCTAGGAAGAAAATAATAAAAAAAAAATGATGCCATGCTAAACATGCATATACTTTTTCGATTTTTATTTTTATTTTTGAATAAACATTGCTATTGATATCCATTCTCACAGGTTTTATGAAAATAGGTTTTTTGTACAAACGAAAATTAGAAAATTGCCTATGAATAAAAGAAAGTATATCTACAGATATCTTATGGATTACAACAAGATTTTCTTGAATTAATCAATAATCAGGACGTTTTTCTTAAGTCTTGATTTCTGTGCTTATTTTTTTAAAATAAGTTTAAAATAATTTAAGGAGAATTTCTAAAAAAAAAAAAAAACTTTTCTTTTTTCATGCTCCCATCAGCAGCCTGAAGATTTATTTTTTATTTGAAAACAAATATACAAATCCACCTTAGTTGAAAGAGCATTACTTTAGTGTTGTTTCGAAAAACCATTTCTACCGCACCATTGTGTGAGTGGGAAATGGGATTTCTCACCGCATCAATGGTACAGTGAGAGAATTTTCTGACCCAACTACAGCTATGAATTCAGATCTCCCCGGTACCGTAATAGGGAATCTTTTACAATTACTTGATCTGGAACGTTCTTTGTAACTTGGCACTAATCTCAAAGCCCAATAATACTGCCCCCTCCATCAGTCCGAATCTCAAAGCAGCTGAGAGTTAATCTCAAACCGTAAAGTGAAGGGAATCTTTTACAGTAATGGAGAGGATACTTGTCCCTACAGCTATAGCACAATATCAATATTTTGGTGGAAAACCACCCTTTAATCTCACACCGCATTATTGGTGCGGTGAAGATTATTTCTCGAAAACTCATCTGAATGAGAACGGAGTAGGTCCGATGGGCATCGGACCTACTTTTAGGTTCAACAAGCATGATAACCGTCTGATCTAATTTAAGATTTGTGCGCACGAAAATTAAAATAAACAAGCATGAAGTTTAAAGCGTTCCGCACGAATCTTAAAGCAAATCGATGATGATTAAACTCATCGAACCAGAGTAGGTCCGATGGCTGCCATCGGACCTACTCTCAAGTGCATCTGAATGGTTATGCTTCTAGTAAGATTCATTTTAGCCTGCACGTACCTGTATGTCAAAAGTTTTCTTAAAGGAGTTGGATGGTTCCATTCTTTTTATTTGTGACAACTTGCGAATTTTTAATTTTGACAATCACCTCTTTAACCAAGTAATTAATGACAATGATCCACCCATAAGCAAATTTTACTGTTTTATGTTCAATTTTTTTAAATATGAAATGACCATAATGTTTTTGATAATTTTATCGATGTTTAAATATATTTATGAATCATATTACTTTATAACTGTTAATATCAACTTTAAATTTAATAATAATTTCTTACATTATAATGTTTGCTATTTTTCATGTATAAAAATAATTTATCATTTTAAATCATTTAGTAATCTATTTCTTAATCTATTTCTTAATTACAAAACAAAAAAATACAATAGTAAACAATTCATGTATTATGAATTTATGAATATTCTAGTGCCTACAATTTGTTAAAAACAACTACTTTTCTACAAATTTAATAGTCATAAATCATAAATGCTTAAAAGTATTACACTATCAAAACTAACGAGTATTCAGATCATTTTATACTTAACTTAAGCATAAAATAATAAATTAACTGGTAATTAAAGGGTTCATTGTCACTGATTGGTGCAGTCCAGGAAGATGATTGTTAAAATTAAAAATTCAAGTGCTTATTCTAAAGTTAAAAAAAAATTATAAATTTCAAAACTTGGCTCTTCACCCGCATATCATGTTGAAAATTCGAAGTTCTAACCATAAATAATCAAATAAATTGAGCAAGAAAAAGCAAAATATGACTGTTGTGTTTTAGCTAGTATCCGATCAGTAGTAATTCATGATCTTTGGTGTCCCTTTGTAATTAAGACGTTCTGTTTTTTTCAAGCGTAAGGTCTTGGCACCACTAGAAATCTATTGTAAAAAGCTGCTTGCCATCTTCTATCAAACGACAACTATAGAATTATTTTCTTCAAACAAACAAATCATCATTCCAATCAGAACAATTCACAAGCACTTTCCACCTGCATCAGTCCAGGGACCACATTAGGAGCCACATTAGAGCAATGATGAAGCACCATTGGAGAAGAACCAGGAGATGAAGGTGAGTCGTAGAATAACCCCCGCAAGTATTGCAGTGTTTTAGAATGCAGAATCCAGTGATCTAAATACAGCCCCATTCAATATGTCTACAAGACTTGAATAAAATCTTCACATGATTGCGCTGATGGAACGGCATGCTCTTTTTACACAGAGAGATGAGAAAAGGACCAAGCTCCAAAAGTTTAAATAACTCAGAAAACAAAAAAGAAAAGAGACCAACATTTTTATAATCAATTTGTAAGTTTACAATAATTTCATTTCCTTTTTATTTACTCACACATCCTCCAGTCCAGAAGTTGTAGAAATTGAAGCAACACAAGGAAACCAATATCTGCGCCTACCGTCTCTATGGCCATCATCAATCATGGCAAGTCCTTCCTATTAAATAAGCAGCATGGGGATCAAATTCATATTTTTCTACAACCTAACTTCCGACAACCACACAAGGCATTCTAAAAGGTATAAAATACTTCCAGATGCTAGAATTTGCAATTGGTGATGGCTATCCCCTGAAAGGGTGTCACCACTCAGCAGAAATTCCACCTCATTTTACAGAATCTGAGACATAACCAACACCTATTAAAGCATCATTTGTTTACATGATTTAATTTATGATTTGAATAAAATGGTTGCTGACTGCCAAGCATGACTTCAAAATTTATGATGAGGGATTTAAGTTTTGAGTTTAAATGCCATACCACAATCTTCTCCACAACTGATACAAACCCACTAAAAAGACTAAGAGATTTTCTGTTTTTTGTTTTCATTTTGTTTTTCCATTTTCTCTAATTTAGGTTTACATGACTGTTGGGGTAAAAATTTCCTCCACCAAAGGCTATCCTTAATAATAAAATCCAACAAGATATTTTGGCAAAACTTCATCATATAAACCTAAAATTGGCCGTTCCCACGCACTTCCAAGTATACTTGTAAGGAAACCTGCCATGCCAATGATATACTGGTCTGCAACCATATGATATATTATCTAAAGAATTGCAATGTATCAGGAACTCTTCAAGATGCCTAAAATAAATGGTTGTACAGAACTACAAATTTCATTCTAACTTACTTTTAGAAGGGCTTGAAGGGCATCAGTTGCACGGCCAGAAGTCCATGAAAGTGTCTGCTCAAGCTGATCGACTGTTACATAACCTTGTGCCTGCATAACAGTATGAAATCAAATTTAGAATTGATGTATTGAAATATCATTATTAATTTATTATAAGTTACTTCAATAGTGTAGAAGACAACCTGAGCTAATTCTAAAATCTCGTTGTGATCCCTGTTCAGCTCAGTTGGCACAGATCGAACAAGCTTTTTTCGTCCAATTGCAATAACTTCAAAACCACTACCTAGAACCTGAATGTTCATATCAAACAAATTTATAGATCAAGAACGGAACAAAAATTGAAACATTAATAGCTGACTTCTCCTCAGATCAAGCTGACGCAATTTATTTTAAGAAGTGCATCCTAAATGGGATAAAAAAAAACCCTTCTGAGCTACAATGTTCATCAACACTGTACTCAATTATGTTCTCTGGTAAATGTGCTTAGCTCAGGTTGACATAATTCATCTATAGAAAAAGTATCCCAACTGTTTGGGAAAAAGAAAACTTAACCAATCTTATCCAGAATGATTCACTGAACTGTATCCAGTGTGGCGGGGTTTCTGTATGGTAAATCTTCTTAGGTCAAGCTGACACAAATGATCCAAATGGAAGTGATGAATCCTCACTTGTCGGGATAAAATAAATCTTAACCCATCTGTGCCAGAATAGTTTACCCCTATTGTACCTCGTACCTTTCTCTGGTAAATCCGCTCAAGGAGTTTGACACTTGAAATAGCGACACCAATCTTAAAACGGAAATAAGCATAGTCACCTCAGTTACCCTAAGCTAGACACTAAGCCAAGCAACCAGTGTAGCCTGATTACTTATATCAGAATTGACCATGACTAGCAAGGTACCAGAACCTGGTACTGTACCTTAAGCTTGCTAATTGCACGAAAACAATCATCTTCAGACAAAGATTCACGCGAACATCTGCGCCTTTTACATAGTCTAGTACGGAGCTCCTCCAAGTTAATTAAGCCACCGTTCTCAGACCTTGTTGCAATGCATATTTCTACAATCTGAACTCCTGTAATACCAATGGGGTACTGCCATCAAATAAAGCTCCTTCATATTAGTTTAACATGAAAATAACAAAAACAAAGACAAAAAATGTTCTAACCAAGCTCATAGTAGAAGTCTCCAATCCCTAGGAGTTCAGCCCAAACACCCTTGTTAGAAGCCAAAGGATCGACACCGACTTTTGCACACATCTCATGAAATTGGGCTCTGAATGTAGGGTTTTTCTTGATGTCGTTCTGCACTGGTGAGAGTTTGTGAAATTATTTTCTTTTACAATATGATTATGTTTCAAAATGTATTTATTCTACAATTAAGTAGTTTGAGAGCTAAAATTCCCCACTAGTAAACTCTGATAAACCATTTGAACTTCAAATCTTCTGAACCTGCTTCAGTTTCCAAAAGAAAAAAGGCAGATTATTCACTGGCCAATTTTGATACCATCATAGCTAGTACAGTAAATGAGCTACTAATAAGCAATGGACACCAGAAAATTTGGTCAACAGAACTAATTATGACATAACTAATGACCCAAATAGGATGAGTATATTTAAAGGCACTAAACAACAGATACCCACTTTATGTTTTCGAGCAAAATCCTCTAACTGGGATCGAAATGTGGCGAGCTGCTCCTTCATGAGATCAGTTCTGACCTTGGCGACATGTTCACCAACCAATCGATATTGATCCTGAAAGCACGAACCAAATTGAAGTACAATCAATCGAGAGTGATCACAAAAGGGACATCAAATTGGAAAAGGAAAGTCGAACCAAAAACTCCTCTTACCCGAGCAGCTGCTGCGCTTTGAAGACCAGCAATCCCTGGCCGCCGTCTCATGTTGAATAAATTAAGAGACGAATCAGTTGTTTCAGATTTGCTGGAAGTCTGTTTGACGTCTGAGAGTTGTTTCAGATTTGCTGGAAGTCTGTTTGACGTCTGAGAGTTATTTCAGAATAGCGCTCGAAAATTGAATTGCAGTGATGGCTCAGGTGACCAAAGAGGAAAGAGAACAGTGGACGGAGAAAGAAACTCCCGTGCCTAGGAAAGTACGGTGCCTCAATGTCTTTTCGTTTATGTTCCTTCCTCGCCTCGTCTGTATTTCTTTTGTTTAATGAGACACTATTTTGGTCCCAATCCCAATGTATCAATGTCTTTTCTCTTTTGTAAGCCTGCAAATCTACGACAAAAACAAGCCCAGTATTATGGCCCAATTCCCGTGATCGTAGTCAGTGGTGAAGCCAGAAATTTTGTCAGGGGTGGGCGAACAATTCAAGCAATTCAAACAATTCCATGTAAACAATTCAAGCATTATTGTCATTAAATTTCACATGAAAATACTTGTACCAGTAGGAATTAGATGTAATATAGAACAGTAAAAACTTTACTATGCCCAATTTAACTAAAATGAAACATAATTAATACCAATTAAGACAAGAATACAAGTTAAACATAAATCATTAATTGCTATTATTACGTTGTTTGTCTTCATTTATTGTAATGTTGTTAAACATAAATCTTCAATAAAATTACGATTTAGTTCCTGTCATTACAAAACTGATATTAGAATCTGATTTCCACTAGTACAAGTCCAACGCAACCAACATTTCAAAAGGGTAAAACAGTATTGGTGCCTTGGTGAATTGGTCCATTTGACAACAGATAACCAAGAGAGGTGTCAGAGGTGGTTCCAACCCGACAATGTAGAACCACCAAAATTTCAACAGAGAATGTCATAGAGCCATCAAAAAAATCAGATGGTAATGCCCTAAATATTCAATTTAAATCACGCACAAGTCAAGGTTCTCGCACAAAGACAACAATACAATTGATTCAGCACAAATAAGAAAATCAAGAAGTTCAAAGGTTCGATCCGACGATTAATTTACAAGCAAAATTAGGTTCAAGAATTACATGTAGGCAGTAGGCGGCTAGGCGTCTTCTCCTCCTTGGGCACAGACGCACAACACAGGCGAGGCGAACAACAGGTGGCGACGGCGATCTGGAACCTTTTCTCCTTCGCGCACAGGTGGCGACGGCGATCGAAGTTCTTTCTTTTTCTCTCACAGAATCGCGCACAGCTGGCGGAGATTTTTTTTTTTATTGATTTTTGGACTCTGGGCTGGAAATGACAAAAGTTCTGGACCAGAGAGGTAGGCAAGCTCAAAAGAGAACGGAGCAGGTCCGATGCCCATCAGACCTACTTTTAGACGTGTATGATGACCGTCCGATCTAATTTAAGTTTGTGCGCATTGAAAGAGATGTACACGAATTTTAAAATATTTGCACGAATCTTAAAACAAATCCATAGTGATTAAACCCGATGAGCATCGGACCTACTCTCAAGTGCAAAAAATAACTTAATTCAAAACAAAACAAAAATTCCAGGGGTAGGAAAATGCCTACCCCTGTTACATACTGTCTTCGCCTACGATTCGTAGATGCCTCTTCGTACTGCCTGATGGGTGATGAATTCACATCCTCTGAGATCACTCAAACTTTGAGTATTTTTTGGAAAATCACAACAGTTTAAATACGTTTTGCACGAATCTCAAAGCACACATAATACTGCCCCATCCCCGAATAGGCACCGTACTCACGCAAAAGTTGAGGTATCTCAGAGGATACACACTTGATGGGTGATGCCAATGACTGCCGAGTAGGTATGATGGGTATCCAAGACTGTCCGATCCGCTTTAAGATCTGTGTGGTCCACTTTAATATTTGTGCATGCTCGTGTGAATTTCCATGCGCACAAATCTTAAAGAGGATCAGACGGTCCTAGAGTCCATCGGACCTACTCCGTTCTTGATGCCAATGTATTCCGTCAACGGAAGATGAAGCTCATAACATAATGTGAAGTTATTAGATATGAAAGGGATGCTGTATACTATTGCTGAGGAAAAATAAGTACCTTGATACTTAGCATAAATAAGGGACTACAGTCAAGTCTCCAGATTGAACAACAACTGAAGTTGGATATCAGGACTACAAAGTATAAATCAATTACTTAAATCCATTGAACCGAGGTTATTTATCAGGTTCGCACTCATACAAATTTTTACAACTCAAATGCCAGGAAAAAATAATAAAATAAAATGCTTGTATCCTACAAGAAAATACAAACTACATGGGGAAATCAGTCTTCTTCTAGGCTAACAGCAGGTAGCCCTTCTTTAAACCATGTGTATAACCCTCCTTCCAAGTGGAATACATTCTTATATCCGTTAAGGACTAGCAAGTAAGCTGCAATGAGAGACCTACCAATAAGCAAACAAATCAACACAAGAATTAGACTATTTAACATGGAACACAATAACACATTCAATTTACTAAATGAGCACATCATTTGTTCTCTTAAACAGGCATAACTAACATTCAGTCAGCCAATTAAAAACAAAGCAGAAAAAAAGGAAGAGATTAAAAAAATGGCATAAAAAAAAATAGAAAAGAAGTTCAATTCGGGCATAGCCAACCCAATTTGAGTGGTTCTGCCAAGAAACTACTGGCTGTTGAGCGGACGGTTATGTACCACCTCCAGCATGATAAATTATAATTAAGATAACATATGAGAGAAGAAGAACTAATCCAAATAACATAAACATTATCTAGTGTACCTTGACTGTATACCCTCCGGCAAATTCATGGAAGGCTTCATTGTCCCTCCGGTAGAGCATGCTACAATAATCTTCGCATCTTTACTAAGTTTTGATTCAACATCTATTTTGAAAATAGGCATTTCTTAGTGTCTTATTAGAAAGAGATTTATAAGAAAAGCATAAAGAAATAGTCCTTTGGAGCATACCTTGCATGAACTCAGGGTTCTCTTCAGTTCCAGAGAAAATTCCGAAGAAAGCAAAAGCTGCACGCCTCGCAATATCCCAAGCTGTCCATTCTTTGATAAGACGGTAAATTTGTACATTGATAGCACCTGGTGGATGTGCCTGTGTATTGGCAAAATTGAAAGTGTTCTTTTGTTTTAAACATAATGATAGGCAGTGGCACGAGATCTCGTCTCTCTACGGAGAGACACAGGTTCAATTCTCAAGAATAACATCTAAAAGATGCTGAGGTGTACCATGACCCTTAATAAAAATAATAATAATAATACATAATGATAGGCTTTCCAAGCAATTCTGGCCACATTTTTTTTTTTTAAGTTCGTCCAAATTAATTGATATGCAAACAGCTTCTGACCTTAAATTTCAGAAGGTTAAGAGATGAGGCTTATTTCAATTATCACAACTTGAAAATCTATATTATACTACAGAAATTACTAATCATTGCGGTTGCATTATCATGTATCTAAACTCTTTAATCTCCAAATTAAAGAGGAACAAAATGAAACTGGTAAAAAGATCAGGTGTATAGCCTGGGGCGGATCCAGTGTATTCCAGGGGGGCAGCTGGATTTTGAGTTTTAGTGGAAATTTATCGGTTCCGATCGACTTTGCCCCCCCTGGAATTTTTTTTGCCCCCCTCTGGACGTTTAATTTGT
Source organism: Carex parvula (assembly GCA_025461045.1). Classification (NCBI taxonomy): domain Eukaryota; kingdom Viridiplantae; phylum Streptophyta; class Magnoliopsida; order Poales; family Cyperaceae; genus Carex; species Carex parvula. The sequence goes on along the minus strand of JAJGRW010000014.1, from coordinate 158,519 downwards.
AATTCAAGTTAAATTTAGGGTTAAAATTGAAATAAATCTGTTGAAGTTTGATTGGTAATTAGAATTATAAGTCAGAGCATCAGAAATTACAAGTCAAAGCATTGGAAAGTATAAGTTAAAGCATTGTTTTTTGTCGAGTATCCAATTGGTTAATGGATTTAAATCCGATTAGGTATTTAAACCCGATTCGATATTTTTTTGCCCCCCTGACGAAAATCCTAGATCCGCCCCTGTGTATAGCATACCTCTTTGAACTCTGCTACAGGCCGGACATCTAGAATGACAAAGTTATTTTCATTCTGAAGCCGGAAAGCTTCCTTCACATCAACACTCCGTACCTGAAGTAAAGTAAAGATAACTTGTTCTATTGGTATTATTGATTTAATTTATCATAGCAACATATAAAAAGTAAAGATAACTTGGGAATTTTCAAAATTAGCAAAGCAACCAGACAAAAAAAAAAGGGTAAGAGATATTACTCTCTTCTCAGACAAAAGTTGCCGCTTGATCTTCCATTCCTCTTCCGCTGGTACAAGATGAAAACCCATTCAGTACACAGAAAAATTAAAATAACTAAGATAACTAATTCATGGCGGATAAATTAATCACACATTAATATGTATAATATAATTAATTCTGACAACAGACCAGGACTCTTGGCTGGTTTGGTAGCAGCACTTGTTACTGTAAGCAAACGCTTCCGCACGGCTGAACTGCGAAATTTGGCCCCTGACAAAGGCCTGAAAGAGATAGAAACGAAGTCTGAAGAACTAGCTCTTGATGAGCATGGAAGGTTTGGATTTACTATTGAAGAAGCAGCGAGCATTGTTAGTTGACAAAGGAGAAACGGTGAAAGGGAGAATGAAGAATTAAGCGAAGAGGTGGGAAATTCTCAGTTCAGTTGGTGCCTTGGTGGGAACGGAAATGGATTACTGGAAGAATTGTTTTGGATCGGGAGATTTGTGAACTGGTGGAGGAGATTTAGTGCTGCCCAGCTTTCACTGGATTTCTTCCAATACTTGACCCCACCATTCTAACACCCACTTAAATATCTCCTGCTCAGGAATTTCACTGTGAGTCGCACACTTGCACTTGGAGACTTTTGAGTAATGAGTAATGCCTACGCAACTCCATTCTATGGCTGAATTCTGGGCAGCCCGTGTTTTGTCCATGTCAACCCAAACAATGAGGAATTCAGATCCAGTGCAGTAACCCAATTTTTTAGTTTTGATCCAAACCGTCCAAGGTGCTCTAACACGAATCCTAAAGAACCTGAACCCCACAAATAATACTGGCCCCCTGCGCTACCACCGAATAGGCACCGTACACGTCAAAACTCAAAAATTGGGTTACTTTAGGGGATCCGGACTCAACAATGAGGGCCTTCTATATATATATGCCAAAGAAGGGGAATTCACATCCTCTCCGGTAACGTAATAGGGAATCTTTTACAATAATTGGATCTGGACCGTTATTTTTAACTTGGCACGAATCTCAAAGCCCAATAATACTGCCCATGCGTTATCTCGAATCTCAAAGCAGTTGAGAGTTAATCTCAAATCGTAAAATGAAGGGAATCTTTTACAGTAATGGAGAGGATACTTGTTCAAAGAAAGGGGGATGGAGTGTACAAATTTTGATGGTGGGATGAGACCGAGTTCTCTCGTCTTGGTGTGGGGAACTAGGGATAGTAAGAGACTAAGGGCATGTTCGGCGCAATAAAGGGAATGGGCGTGGTCACAGTAAAACTGTGTGCGTGGGAAAAAAAATTTCAATCAGAATGAAAAAAACACAATAATGTGCCGAACAGACCCCAAGAGGTCGGATGGGATCTATTCAAGTCTTGAGGCCTAAGTCGCTCGTCTTAAATTTTGTCATCAAGAGTGGAATTAAGGTATCGTTCAATTCTTAATCGCTTACATTTTTTTAACTTGATAAATTACCTTGTGATCGTTTCTTACTTTAGAGACGGAATCATGAAATCAGACGTGACAGTTGCTACCTTTGACCCAAAAAGTTTTCAAAAATAGACTGATATAAATATTCAATTACTCTATAAAAGTACTGACACATCTTGACACCTAGGGGTGCTCAAACGGTTTGGTTTGTTTGGTTTTCAACCGAACTGAAAAATTTCGGTTTAAATGGTTCGGTTTTTCGGTTTAAATGGATCGGTTCGATTTAGATTTTTCAAAACCGACTAAACTGAACCGACCGAATTATATTGGTTCAAGTATGATTTATATTTTGTTTGGTTCAATCAATGCTTCCTTTCTTTCATTTTAGTTTAAATATTTTAGAACATCTACATATTTTGTATGGAATTGAACAACTTGTGTATGAACATGTGTAATTTTCGTTAATAATGGCACCAATAGGTTTACTTCGGTTTGAACCGAACAAACCGAAATTTACTTTGGTTTGTTCGGTTCGGTTCTTAATCGGTTTATAAGTTTAATCGGTTCAGCTCGGTTCTATTTTTGAAAACCGAAGAAAAGTTTCGTTTGGTTATTTTAGTTCAGTTTCAACTGAACCGACCGTTTGAACACCCCTATTGACACCATATTTGTATAAGTCATTTTGACGGCTTCAAAGTCCAAACAGTCGATGGTTTCCATATTAAAATGTGCTTAGAAACCAAATTATACATTTTTTGGAATTTTTTTAATATATATTTAGAATTTTTTAAAATGGTTATTTTTTTCAATGGTCCAGAATTGTCTCAAAAGAACAATTTTGTGCACATCTTAATAAATACTAAAAATATTCCAAAAAAATGTAAAATTTGGTCTCTAAGCACATTTTGATATAGAGATCATGTTGAACGGTTCAGATCGACTGTTTGGATTTCGTAAAAATAATATATGAGCATATAGTGTCAATATGTGTCACCATAAAATGATGTAATTGGATCCTTCCTCTTTCAAAAATAATTAAAATATATGTTTATAATTAAAGATAATTGTATCAAAATATGTTCCATCCTAATTTTGTCTCACCCGGCCCTAACTACTTTTATTATATTTAATAATTCAATTTGAATCTAAAAACATAGACATAAATAGACATATAATGCATTAAACACAGACACCTCACTCTTATTTATATTCAACACTTCAGTGAAGAAAAAAAAAATTCCATACGAATGCATATCTTCTAACTTTTTCTTCGATGTTCATCGGACTTAATTTTTAGTCTGATGGACTTCTCAGTCGTCCAATTCTCTTGAAGATCTGATCGTCACTTCAATGTTCGTGGGAATCTGCTTCAATATTTACGCACAGATTTTGAAGAGAATGGGACGACAAAAAAGGTCCATCGGACACCCGTTTTTCCCATTCTAACTAGGTCATGTGCTCCTACGTGTTTTTCTCGTGACTTCGTACAGCGTTTCTCTTTTTCAATTGTGCAACAAGTCTATATAAAGCATTTCATGGCAGAAAACTACACGCCACACAAAGAGCTATCAGAAACTGCCACTATAAAGTGAAATGTCAGTTAAAAATCGAAAGAAAAACATAAAACGTTGAAGAGAAGACAGAGGGGGAGGGATTTTTTTTTAAAAACATAACTAAAAAAATATTTTTATCAAACCAACATGATTATTATTTTTTTTACAAAAATCATAAGAACCGAAAAAATTGTCAATTCGGTCCGCTTGGTTTTTTTTTTTTTGGGACCGAATTGGCAATTCGGTCCCTGTTGATTTCATAAATTTTCAGAAAGACGGCCACAGAAAATCCGAAAAAGACTCCGGACCGAATTGGCAATTCGGTCCAAACTTTTTTTATTTTTATTTTGGGGTTTGCTTAATAAATAACATTATTGTAAATTTAGTTAAGAAAACATTTACACTAACAAAGATGTGTAATTCTTACTCGCTAGTAGGGCTGCACAAAAAATTTGTAGTTCGTAATTCGATTCGAGTTTGATTCGAAATTGAGTTAGTTCGAAATTAATTCAAACCAAACTCAAACTGGACCTAGTTCGTTCGAAATAGGTTCGCAAACCAAACTTAGTTCGAAATTAACTCAAACGTGAACTGTTAATTTCTGCTGATAATGAACTTTAATGTTTTATTTAGGATAATATTTGGATTTGTAATAATTCTAAGACTTTGGTGATTGTTCTGTACTTCTACTGATATTTAAATTGTACTTTGAATACTTTGGATAGTTGAAAATTTTGGTGATGTTGCTCCTGTTGACTATTTGAAAAACTTTAGATTCTGTGATTGTACTGAACTTTGATTGATTGTATTAAACTTTGGTGTTTGATATAAATTTTGGTATTTGTAATGAACTTTGATATAAACTTTGGTGTACTGTGTAATTAGAATTCAGAATGCCTGAGTTTTTATTGAAGTGCTGTAATTTCGAACTATGGCCCATCCATAAGTCATAACTTGTAAGTCGTAACAAAGTTCGTAAAAGTTTGAAATTGAGTTTGTAAAAAATTCGATTCGAAATTGAGTTCTTTCGAAATTAATTCAAACCAAACTCAAACTGAAGGTAAGTTCGATTCGGTTCGGTTCGTTTGCAGCCCTACTCAATAGGTTGTGCCAAAAAAATTGAAAATGAAATAGAGTAAATCAAGTTTTATCTAATATCTTTTATGAGAGATAAAAAAAAGTGATCCGGCTAAAAAAAATTTAATTGTCTTTCGGTTTCAAATTCAATTTGACCTGCATCCGATATGAATATGATACACAAGTGAGAAATTCAACCAAACTCTAAAAAAAAAAAAAAAAAAATGTTGGGACCGAATTGCCAATTCGGTCCGGACTAAAAAAACTCTGGACCGAACTGGCAATTTGGTTCCTATGCATTATACAAACGGCAACACAGTTGTCTGCCGGAACTGTGAAATCAACATGGACCGAATTACCAATTCGGTTTAAAAAAAAAAAAACCAAACAGACCGAATTGGCAATTCGGTTCTTATGATTTTTGTTAAAAAAAAAGTAATCATGTTGGTTTGATAAACATATTTTTTTTAATTATGTTTTTTAAAAAAAATCCGAGGAGGAGAGACATTAACAGAAATAATGTGCCAGTTTTAATAAAATAAGAAATTTTGGGACGAAAATCTAATCTCTCTCAAAATTAATTTTCCAATTTATTATTATTCATAATCCAGAGTTCCAGACTGACGAGTGACGAGTATGAAAGACTGAAAAACCTCTCGCCGACTTTGCTTTCACGATCCAATATATAATCAAATTTAATTTAGGTTCTCTTTCGCTCTCGACTCTCTCTCTACTCTCAGCCCCACCCAATTCCCGATCGCCAGTCATGGCGGCCGCTTCCTCCGCCTCCCTCCGTACCACCACCCACCTCTCCCTTCTCTCCTCCTCCAGTTCCACCCCCAGTCCACAAACCCAACCACCTCGCTCTTTTCTCCGCCTCAAATCCCAACCCTTCAATTCCCCGCTCCATCTCTCCTCCCAACCCCTTCATCCCCGCTCCAAATCCCAGCTCAAGGCCATCTCTTCAGATCTAGATATATCTCTCCTAAACCCGCATTGTCCCTCCCTCAAATCCCGTCTAGCCTCAGGTGAAACCCTCTATGGCATCTTCCTCCTCTCCTTCTCCCCGACACTAGCCGAGATTGCCGGCCTAGCTGGCTATGACTATGTCGTAATAGACATGGAGCATGGGCCAGGTGGCATCTCTGAAGCGTTGCAATGCCTAAGAGTACTCGCATCTACTCACACGCCGGTGATTCTTCGTGTGCCCGAGGTATCTGCAGGTTGGGCCAAGAAGGCATTGGATCTCGGGCCTCAGGGAATCATGTTTCCCTCGATTGAGAGCGTGAGTGCTGCGGAGATGGCAGTGTCCTACTGTCGATACCCGCCACGTGGTGTGCGTGGGGCTGCTCATACTATTGTAAGAGCGTCTGCATACGGATTGGATGATGCCTATGTCTCTCGGTGTGAGGAGGAACTTCTTATCATGTGCCAGGTCTTTATGAAACTTCTTGGATTACTAATTTCTACACCAAAGAGTATTAAAAGTAAGAACAGTCTTGGTCAAGGGTCACAAAGGTAAAAGGATTGTTGGCATGAACAAAATACCTATAACTTTGTACAGGTCAGCTGCTTTAAATACATTTGGTTATCAAATTGGCCATCATACTGATTTCATGTGCCCTTTGTGTAGTTTTGTTGATTCCAATTATTCTTTTGAAAATAAATTTCAAATTGACATAAGCATGATTCTAAACCTTGTTGCTGAACAATTAGACCTACATGCTTGTGGCAGACTACTTATTCTGACATTGCTAAAAGAAATTCGTTTTCTTGGGCTTTTTTTCTCTCTGTTAAGAGATGCCAGAGAGGCTCTCTTTCAAAATCAGAAAATATTGTTAATAATGAGGCCTCGAGTCTCTATGGGGTTTATATCGGGTCTGTTTAGTAGTTTAGGGATGATGATTGTACGACTTTTTTTTTCTGAATTTATATGTAAACAGGGGCCTTTATTCTCCTTTTTTCAAAAATAATAAAATAGAATAAGAAGGAAATAAATAATAAGCTACTTGACAGCATATACCATGTTTACCAAAGTTTTGACTTTCATGTCAAGAATACGTAGAAGATTGCTAATCTTCTTCTGAATTGCTTCAATTGGCCTGTTGACCTAATTACCACCCCTTTCCCCCCTTCCAAAAAAAAAAAAAGAATGTTTAAAATTGTTTCAGGAACTATATGTAATTGGTACCACAAACCAACTATGTTACTTTAACTCACTTTCATAACAGGTGGAAACCATTACGGGCATAAAGGAAATTGAGGCCATTGCAGCTGTGGATGGAGTGGACGCAATTCAAACAGGACCACTAGACTTGAGTGCCAGCATGGGGTACTTGTGGGACCCAGGCCACAAGAAGGTTAAGGAAATGTTAAAAGAAGCTGAAAGGAGAATATTAGATGTAAAACTGGAAGGCCGATCGGTGTACTTGGGTGGATTTGCAATGCCAAAAGACCCTCCTGAGATGCTGAAGCAGAGGGGGTACCACATGGTGTCAGGGGCCGTAGATGTAGCGATGTTCAGGAAGGCAGCGGTAGAGGATGTGAAGCGGTTTCGAAGCATAGGCATGGAAAATGCAGCAGAAGAAGGTGAGAGGAAAGAAGCTGATGGGTATTGGAGTGAGTGAGAATTTTGAGTTCAGAGTGTAGTCGCATGACATAAGAGTTTATGTCAGTCAGGAAATTGTTGAGTAGTTAGATGGCTCAAAGATGTGGGAAAGAGTAGGTAACTTCTGTTCCTCAGAGATGGAAATAATTACCTAGTGCGAAAGGGACCATGGAGAACTTATTTATGAAATGTTGCAATAATGACATGATGGATGTTCAATTTATGTAATAAGGGATTAAGGGGAATTGGGGAAGAGCAAATCTGATTTTCACTCTCTATATAATCAACTTAAGAATATTTGATCACCATACTATAGAAACCCAGAAAATACGTAAATAAACAAGAGTCAACCACAAACACAAATCAAAAATTGCACCACCTGTTGGTTCAAATCACCTTTTGCATCAGACAAGGTCCAAAACCTTTGTATGTATACATTTTAGCATTAAACTTCTGAAGATCAAGAAAGCCTTTTAGAATTCAAATACAGGGTTGCTCGTAGTAGATGCCCCTCTTTTTTTAGCATTAAACTTTCGAAGATCAAGAAGTCTTTTAGAATTCAAACACAGTAGCAGCAAGCTAATAGTAGATGCTCCCACACAGCCGTTGATAACTCTGGCAGTAGATGCAATTGATCTAACTGAGACCGTGATAATGCATCTTCCGGTCTCAATTACATTTGCACTTGTTTTTCTACGACCCATTCTGCTATCTAATCTAATGCATTCACATCACCTCAGGTTACCTGACTCAAGCAAATTACGATCGGATGGCCCATTTAACATGGCACGAATCTCAAAACAGACCCTACACTCTCAAGAGGCACCGGATTGAGTTTGGCTCAGATAGAATTAATCTGGGCTGGCCGTTGCAATTTGCTTGAGTCAGGTACCTGGGAGGATATCTGTCCTAATCTAACTACTACCATAGTGACAAGACTCGCGTATAATTCGTGTATTATTTATTTTTTTGACATTACCGAACCGAACTCCGAATAAAACGCAAAAAAGCGTATAATACGTTTTATTTGCGAATAAAATGCGAATTAAGAATTATGCGATAAAAACGCAAAAAAAAATGCGAAATTTTTTTAATTCCTTTTTTTTTAGGTTTTTTTTTTGGGTTTTTTTTTGCTTGCTTGTTGTACCGAATCATTCCCGAATTATATTTGAATATCAAATTTTTGACCCCGTCGAACTGAACCCGAACTATTCGTTTGTCACTATGACTGCTACCACTCTAAAGATTTCAATTTAGGACTAATTAGAAAAAGGTTTTAATACTTCAAATTCATAATGTGTCAATGATATATTGGTTCCGTTCTTTATATGATTTTTTTTTATGGTTAGTGGCGTTCTTTATATGATTAAAATTATAATCTCGTTTACCAGCATCATATAATAAGCAAAGTAAGATGCCATCTTATACTCTATTCCATAGCAGAAAACAGAGAAAGAAAAATCAACTTGAGGGAGAAGAATATGTAGATGTGAATACTTACTGTTCCGTGGATGCAATTTCAAACGCTTTGATTCTTTCTATTGCATCTCTTTCAATAGCCAATAACAAATTAAAATTCCAAAAAAGCAACAAATAGAAGATGACACCCAAGAGAAAAAAATATACTATTTCCTCTTATCTTATGAGGAAAAAAAAGGACCAGATTATTTAATCATTGATTAACACGTAATTTTTTTTTTCTGAAATAGATTAACACATAATAACTAAACAGCCAAATATATATATATATATATATATATATATTGCGGATCCATTATGATAACATGTTTGTTCTGTTCAGCAAGCTCGGTAGGCTTTACAAGAAATGCATCTGCCCCAGCAGCCACAACAAGATCCTCAATGAAATCTGAAAGTCCCATTCCAGTAAAGCTTGATTGAAATTGCTACTTAGCGTTGTTGTTGTGTTTCATTCAGTCTGAGTCGCTTGTAATTCAAATTTTATCAATCAGAATTTGTATATAGTTGAAACGGAACTTTTGTATCAACTGCATTGAGATGAGTACGAATGCGGGTGGCTAAAAAGTTTGCGATTCATTACTTGCACGAGTTCAATTCAATAATTAGCTCGTTTAAATGAATTTCAAAACATTGACAAACTAAGCTATCGAGCTCAAATCATTCACAAATTAAATTTAAATTGGACCCAACTCGTTCGAAAGCAGATCGCAAACTAGGCCAGCTCGATATGTACCTGTGTTATGTTTGTTTTACAAGTTTATAGGTCTAAAATATGAAAAATAATGAAGTTTAGTTTAGGGTCAATGCACCTATACCCTTGTCTAAGCACAAAATTAATAATTAGATAACTTGCTACCGATAAAATATAAAAGTGTAATAACTAGGAAACAAAATAAACTCTTAGTTAGTACGAAAGATAAGTTAGCAAAATTAAAAATCATTAAGTCAATCAAATTACAACTCGTCAATCAAATTTTGTTTAAATTAACGACTAATTTTGTATTTTTATTAATACAAAAATTAGTCCAAAACATACCAAATTACAATGTAACATTTGTTTCTTTATATAAACACGATTAATAAAAGCAATTTAATAATAATAACTACTTGTTATTGTAAGTTTTGCAAATTTATTAGTAATAATCAAGATATATATAGTATGTTAATCGCTACTTGTTATCTTAAGTTTTGCAAAACTATGAGCAATTTACAAAGCACATGTGTTAATTTTAATCAGTTATCTCCAACATCACATTTTACATTCTAATAAAAAAACCAAATATACGGATTGTTTCTTATAAGAAAAAAAATCAATGAATTAATTAGTTCTTGTACCCATATATAGATCCAACAATACAAAATGAATGATCTGTCACACTTTTTTAGTTTTGGATGTATTCATTTTTTTTTTCACAATTTACTGAGTCGTTCTTATATAAATTTCGCATGGAGATCGCTTATGTTCTCTATTTTGATAAGCATTTTATGAGATAAGTTTTAATCAGCATATTGTAGTGATTTTCAAAAACAAAATACAATGTTAGCTAGAAAAAAATTAGTACATCTAATTATTCAAATTAAATTGAAATAATAGAGTAATTGTCATAGAGTTGTATGCTGGTGTCAAGTTCTCAAAAAGAATTCTATTAATTTGAAATGATAAAGGAAGCTTGGTTCCTATCAACTTGTACTTTCTAGTTGGTTTTCTCATTCTATATTTATCAGTTTGATAACTCAAACTGAAACCTCTCATTCTAATATTATTGGTAACCAAGTAATGTTTAGCTGGTGTGATTCCTACGTGGCTTGTTCACAAAATAATATGTACATATAAGATAATAATTAACAATTAGTTTTAAACTTTCAAAAATAATTTTTTCATAGCCACTTATAATTTGTCAATTGTAAAATATAAGAATTCAAAATAAAGACGTGCAATACTATTATCTTTTCCATGATGATCAAACAACTTTTTTAATTTTTGCTATTATTGATCCATAATTCATCATCTCAAGTTGACCTCTGGCCATGCTAATCAACGGGTAGCTCTTCTTTAATTTGCCGATATTTTGCTTCCATCTCAAAAAATAGAAACCTAAGCATTATTTGAGTGTCATCCCTTACGTAAATGGCTCTCATAATATTTTAGAATTTTTTAACTCTATTAAGCTTCGATACTGTTTACATTATGGAGAGAGATGTCTATCGTATGGCTTTCTTTCAGGTTTCTGAATCTAAACTGTCATTAGCCTGTTAGGTAATAGTAATTTTTGGCCTTAATTTCATTTCAAAACGGGAGGGGGTGCTTGATGTGTTTGCTCTACCTTCCTCTCATTTCAGCTAGCTGAATAAAAAAATATTGTGCAAGACTTCCTTATTGTACAATGTAATATTTATAGTAATTTTGTTACGTATGGAAAGTGGTGCACTACTTTTCCACAAAGCAAAAACAAAATCGTCTGTTCAAATCTACAATATGAATGGCTTGCATGGATGTGCTCCTATTGCAACAAAAGGGCGTAAATTTACAAACAAATTTCATGCAAATTAAGGTACAAAAAAGCTTAACGTAAAAGTATTCAATAGCAACTTACTTGTATATAGCATTGACTAGCACCTCATACAGTTAGTATAAAAAGTTAAAGTACAAAGTTTGTCGCTATCTGCAAGTTAAATATCATATAATTTTGCATTTTCCTAACACTGAATATCCTGAAGTCATAAACCATCATCCTCTAAAAATAAACCATCAAATGTTAGAAACAAAATTTTGCAGATTAATAACAATCATACGGCCTGCAACTATGGAAAGCAAACAATGTCATCTTGGACTCAATTCAACTGAAAGCACATTTTTCTTCAATTAGTTCGCGAGCTAGCATTATCCTGTCTAACTCGCCTTTTTGTTCAACAGACAGATACCAACTAAAAGCTGAAACAGATTGTCATTCCTTCAACACAAAGGAGTTACAAGGTGATTCCCATAATCAAATTGCAGCATTTATAGTATGTACCTTGGAGATGGGTCTTAAAGAATTAAGTTCTCCCGGGGGCTTGGCATTGAAGAAAACCCATTATTGGAAGCAAAGATTTTTAAACTTTCCTTCATGAATTTTCAGTTCATTAGGATCACTTTTTCATATAAATATGAGGGAATTCAGGACAATCAACCAAAAGTATACAAACTGATGGGCTGCTAAGTTTTGTGAAGGTTTTATCCTCCCTTTCCCTTTCCTTATCACTTGTATGTACTTACCTTCTTTTCTAGTTGTTCATGACGAATTATCATCAACAATAGATTCTATGATGAACGCTTCACATAATCTTTGTAGCAACAATGCATCAGATAACAATACAGTTAAGGTCTTCTTGAAATTGCATTTTCATGTAAGCAGCTACTGTTAAAACTACAAGACCGTAAATAAGCATAAAGACAAACGGATTTATAACCATCAGGCTAAATCATCTCCCAGAACAATCATTTGCAAACTTCTAATGTAAGAACATTCGAACAACTAACTTGCATACAGCACAATAATGACCCTAGATAATACAAACTATGCAATAAAATTACTTCATACGACCCAAAACACACTGTTAAAAAAACAGTTCGAACGATAGCTTAAACATATCTACTAAATACCAAATACATATCGGTAGTACGAATTAAGACTTTTTGCAGGACATGCTTCATCTTCACCACCCTGTCGTCCCTACAAGAAAGTCGCGAGTAGAACGTTTTAGGTTATTAGAAAACGCATATCGGTATGTTTACGTTCAAGGATTGCCAAAACACAATAACAAGGGATGTCAATTCTGAACAGACCTGATTTGACAAGTGTTGGTTCCAATCAGTTCTAGCAATGTTGGACCAATCTGACTTTTACCCAATCCCAACCAACCCGGGTATTACTTAATTTATCCGGCAATAATGTACTTGTGAATAAGCAGATAGAATAGTTGGGTTCAACTGCCTTCTCTCTTTACAAGTTTGAGAATTAAAAGTTTTAAATTCAACAAATTAAAACTACGGATGCTGTGTATGTCACTTCCTCTATGTGCAACATAGAAGATTGTGGGTACCAAGAGAAACCATCCACATCAATGGAGATTTACAAACCTCTTGATGCCTATTAAAACATAGCCAAAAATTACATGGGTCATATCTAATGGTCGTGTTATTTGAATTTTAGCTTTTTATTATCAGACTTGTAAAAGATTTAGGCATAACAAGAGGTGCAGAAATAAAGGCAGTTTACTACTCAGATACTAGCTAGCTGTTTTTCGAAATCAATAAAAATTAAAACCGCTTTAAAATTCCGGATAAATAAAAGAGATAAGACCAAAACAAAGCCGGTGAAATATAGTGCTCATAAAATCAGGTCAGTCCAGACCCGATATTGCATCTCTGAATCTCTACAGCAGGACAAAAAAGCACAAAGGGTACGAGGACTGAGGTAACCAACCTGCCCAGTTTACATTGAAGGGAGTCGACCTAAAACCAGAGGAAGACTTGAACACAAACATAGAACCTGGTATTTGGTCACAGTAAAATAATTTTTTGGCAATCCTTGGGACGTTTTATTCGTTGTTCAAGTTTCGCAATCACCTGATAGACGAGACTGCCGCATTAATTAGCGCCTACTGCGGGTCACACCAGACCTCAAACCAGGATTGCGGGCAAATTGGAGACGCAAAACAGACGAATCACGGTCATGGTCATCAAGTCTATAACCTGCAAAAGTAATCGCAGTGACGATTTATGCACAAACTGGAAACGCATTGTGGACAAACGAACCACTTAAGCTATTTCATTGCATATGGACAGATTAAATATTCACATGAAATTGGTTTCAGTAATGTGAATACACCTCTAAAATCCATTATTATTACCAGTTAAAACATATTAAGATGTGAAAAAATTGAACACTGCAACATGACAATTAATAATTATTTTTTTAATCATATCCGGAGGGGTTCAGGGAAATGCAACGCTACACAGAAGTCGTGTCGAGTAAAGAGCCATCCATATCCATAAAAAATAACCTACTTCGAACCTTAAAATGGCAAGTTATATGGCAAACAGATTAAGAGTAGAAATTAGCCCCTGCATGGCCAAAAAGTGCGCACTGACTCGGCATCAGATTGTAATTGCTTTCAATAATAGAGTCTAGGAAGGGGTAATAGAGTCCAGGAGCGCTTTGGGAAGCTTTTGCTAAGGTATAGAGGAACAGCATGACGTGGATTTTATCTCTTGCCACTGATGTGTGTTAACTTTGGAAATTATAATGGTTCACGAAAGATTTGGGTTCCATATGATCGAAGCTTCAAATTGTGATTTTAGCGAACTATGAGAATCTGAACTTAGTCAAGCTGCGTTTCAGCACAAGCTTCTAATCCACCCTCTCAAGTCATGAGATTCAAATATAGTTAATCTTTGATCTCCGAAGACAATGTGCATACTAAAATGGAACATATACTGAGCAGCATGCCATCTTTAAGCAAATACGATAACGGCACGAAATACTAAGGTATGCAGTCTAAGGGGAATGCAAAATTAATTATGCTCCTAACAAAGAAAAAATCATGATCAAGTGCTTCCCAAAGTAAAAACTTACCTTGCAAAGCATCCAATGCAACAGCAGCATGTGCAGGACTAGCGAAATCAACAAAGCAGAGGATGTGAGTCGAGCCTTCTTTCTGCATAAAGGAGAAGATAAGGAGATTGAAAATTCAATAAAAAGTTTCTCAAGAATAATAGTGATTGTGAATAAATATAAAGTTGCAAAACTTGCATAGTATTCAACTTACGTGCTTTGGCTCCTTGTTGACAAGTCTCACCTCACGGTACCCCACAAAAGGGCGGAAAATATCTATACGAGGGAAAAAGTCAAGACCAAACAAATTTGAACAGAAGTTCAAAGCTAAGATTAGAAATTACTTGAGACCCCTTCATATAAGTTTGGTAATTCCTGCTACTTTCTTATTCCCAAATAAAATAAGATAATAGCAAGTCAAACACAATCTCACAAATGCTCATCCCTCACAAGTCACAACACAACCAAAAATAGAAGAAAAGAACTGCATCAAAACACCCCCACAGGCACCAACAAATCAAAGAGGTTGAAAAGGATACGGGAAACTTCCCGGCGAGTACAGTTGGAAGGGAGGCCTTCCACATACAAGGTGCTAGACGCATCAGGAGGGAGAGAGAGAGGTGGTGCCTCCTGCCTTGCACTAATAGCACGCCGGTCATCCAAGGGGTAGCCACCAATTCCTCCAGCCCTAGCCGGTTCTGGAGCAGCCGTGCTGGATAGCTATTCATTAAGAATCATATCCAATTTTAGATCTTTATGTAAAAAATACTCTCATTCATACAAAGTATTCGAGATTATAGGTGCTGTTTACTCTAGATATTTCTAAATTTGAATTCAGAGGCTTCTTTTGCAAGTAAAATCCAGCTGTTAAAGGAGAAATTGAGATGGAAATGGAAATACTGCCCTAGTGCTCATGATTAAATGAATTAATATTGTTGTTGATTTGGTTCCACAAACTACGAGGTAAAGCCAAGACCACGATGTGTGTACTTCCACTAATAGGATCATCAATAAGTAGATAAAATTTGTTATTTGGAATAAAAGGAAGTTTTGGGATGCTTTTCAAAAGAGGATGATCCAATCTCAAGGAGTCATCCTTTTGTAGAGAAGGAACTAATAATATTAGTAACTCATACCCCATTGCGCAAGTAACGGTCATAGGAAGCTCCAATTGGCTCCGTGTCTCTGACAATACGATACCCAGGCCTCTCTTCTTCGCGGGAGGGATAATATGGGGGCAAGTCTCGGCCACCTGGCACATCTGTAAATAAAACTACCCAAAATTATCACAAGGTACTACAGGTAAGATATTTAAAGAACAAATTTACTCAGTCAAATATTGAGTCCAAATATATGTAAAAGACAGAATAAATCTAGCTAGTAAAAGGATACAGAATTGTGGGCTACCAAATTTCACAAACTCGCAAAAACAATATGTTCCCTGATATTTTAACACAAACACAGACAGCACGGACTAAGAGATGGAGAGAAACTAACTGGACAGAATTCAGTTTAGCTAACAATTAAACAAAACTTCTAAATAACAAAGCACCATATTCAGCAGCACGTGACCGCTTGAGAGTATCAGAGGAAGGAGGAGGGATAGCCGCTGCCCCTGGCGGTGCCCGGTGGTCGCTGTACCTCCAGTCTGGCAATTTTTCTCCTAGAGAAGACAGATAAATTAAATAGCATGTTAATTTTCTATCAGATCTAACAAAGATGAGTTCTGTTATTTCACATGAAAGATTAAAAACTGGGCATTGTCACATCATGTAATATTTTGTACGAGAGAACATAAATCTTCTCTTTCTTGAGACGAAACGTAGAAATTTCGATGCAAGAGATCGATCCTAACGGATTAATAGTACAATTAAGAAATTTTATAAGAGAAAAAGACGAACCAGCGTAATCGGGGCGGGGTCGCTTGAGAGGAGCGGAAGAAGACGGCGGAGCGACGGCGGCGGCCGACCCTGACACAGGCGGTGGCACACGAGGGTCGCTGTACCTCCAGTATCCTTCGGCCATTTTTCTCCTTCTAGTTGGGTGGGGGAACCGAGCTAGGGTTTTATTTTCACGCGACGAGAGAAAAGGAGAGGAGCACGGTGCGTCTTGCGTGTGCGCCAAATATCTCTTTTCACGAAGTGCAGAAATTAGAATCGGAAACGGGGACTTGTCAAATTGTGATGCGGCAAATTTGGGAGTCATTGAATCCCGAAATTTTTATACATAAGAAAATAAAAATATATATATTAAAAATAAGAAATATCGCGTGAGAATTTGAAAAATGATAAAGCAGGGCCATGGCGTTCCTACCGGATCGGGCCAAAACTCATTCAGGTCCTGTTCAGCTGCATCAGGGGAAAGGGAATGGAAAAGGGAAGGAACTTTTTTTTAACTGGATTTTACTGTTCATGTGGAAAAAAAAAAATTGAGTCTGAGTGAATTTTTTTTTTCCCACGTGAACAGTAACTTCGTGGGAAGCAGCCAAATAGGACCTCATGTTGGGATAAAGTTCAAGGTAAATATTTTGGGACGGTGTGTTTTCTTTCCGATGAGGTCGGGCTCGGAAACCGCATGTGGATCACAGTATCGGGACTGACAAGGTTCTGGCGTCATCTCAGGTACCACACTATTAAATAACAACTGAAGTTGCGTCGCGCCCACGATTGAAACAAACTCAATGAAAAAATCAATGACACGGTATTCTCTTCCATAATTCATTAAGTGCTCAAAAATTAGCATCCAACCTTCATTGCAAATAAGTTCCACAACCTCATAATAATAGCCAGTAGGTGTACCAACATTACATCGACTATAAATGATTAGGTTGTATTCACTTTCGAAATATCCAAAATGACGATAAATCATATCTTTCAAATCGTCAAAATTTTGTTCACCGGTCACACGAAATGAGTACTGATGGCTAATACTATACTCCACGCCCCTCAGATCGTATCGAATTTCACCACCGATAAACACATTTACTAATACCATGATTGATTGTTTCCGAAACAATAACTTACACAATGAATATTAATTACAAAATGTAAATATTTATTGTTTACAACAAAATAAGTTATAAAATATTGTAAGTAAATTAACTAAAAAATTATTACTTGAAAATGAGTGGGCTCCGTCAATTTTTGGAAATGAAAGGAAGGAATGAAACAAGAGAGACAGATCTGGATGTCTCGGATTTTTTATGAGCTTAGGTAGTGGCCTGTGGGAACCATGGCGGCCTTATTTTTTTTCGTTTCTGGGTTGGCCTGAGCCATGGCAGTCCAATTTAATATTTTTTCTTTTTTGCAGGTGGGGTGTACCATGGCGGCCCAGATCTGATTTTTTTTCTGTTTTTTTTTTTCCGATGGTCTTGAGTGTGCCATGACCTCCCGCAGGGACGCCATGGCCCCCTACTGCCTTCCCATTTTTCAAATTCCACGCGATATTTCTTATTTTTATTTTATTTTTTATTTTTTTATGTATAAAAATTTCGGCATTGAATCGGTAGTCGGTTATAGATACTATAGACGGTTTTAGGACGCAGGAAATATTTTTAGGAGAAATTTATAAATAGAGGATTTCTCTATTTTTTTTTTACCTCTATCATGTCTTTATATTATAAAATATTAATAATTTAAAATTTAAACATAAATATTAAAATAAAATGGTTAGATGTGATTTATATAATTTTCACTACTTGCTTATAAAAAATTATCACATTTTGATTTTGTTTCTATGTGAATCAATAAGTTGAAAAAATGAACGTCTGGAAATTACCCACATCAATACATTTTTTACAAGCTCTTGATTACAAACACAATAAAATTGAAATATCATAATTTTTTACACGTGCATATTAAAATAATGTAGATCATATCTAACAGTTTTATTTTGACTTCTAAGTTTTAAATTTTGAGTTATTAAAGTTTTTAAAAATAAATGCATGATGGAGGAACAAAAAATGGAAGCATTTGAACCCTCTTATAAATATATTTTTAAAATTTTGTGATTTAGAATTTTAGATATTATTTATCAAAAAAACTAAATTAGTTATTTGCTGGTCCAAATTTATAATCTTTATAAATATGTTCGTCTTTTATATAATCAATTAAAATGCATAGTAATATAAATAATAAAAAAAGAGTGAGGCCTATGTTAATATGCATATTACGGATTGATTTGTGCTATAGTTACTTATCTCTATTTTCAAAGTTCAGACAATTGATCTGAACGATTAAACACGATCTTCGAATGAAAATGTACTTTGTAAACCAAATTTTAGATTTAAATTTTTTTTGTACTGTCTTTTAGATATGTAGAAAATCTCTAAAAATTATGGAACATGTGAAAGTAAATATTTTTTTTAATTTACTGTCTATTTGTAAATAAAAAATTTAAATAGATAATCAATCTGAACCGATCAACATAACCTCTATTTAAAAATGTACTTGTGTTTAAATTTTACATAGTTTTAGAAGTTTTTACTATTTTTTAGATAGGTGGAAAATTACTTAATCTAAAAATTACAGATTAATAAAAAATAGTGATTTTCTTTTTATTTAAAAAAAAGTTAGTAAGCAAGTATATTTTTATGTGGAGATTATTTTAAACGGTTCAGATCGACTTATAGCCACACCTCAATTTGATCTACAAGTAATGATTCTCTCAAGTATTCTCTCTCTATGGGGACGAATAATGGCTTACCGATCGTTCGAATATCAAAACTCCAGATTTGAAGTCATAAATACCAATTAATCAGCAAACAAAATAATTCATGCTCATTATAGAAATTATTCAAATTTTTAGCGGTCAATATGGTAGTAAAATTTTATGACGAAGAACTCAAATTATAAGGGTGTTTTGTAATTTATCAGCACAAATAACAATGTTAATTAAAGTTAACAGTTGGAACTAGTTGTCACAAATTAAAAATTATTGCGTTATTGTAAAATTAGTTTCTCGTAGCGCAAATTGCGACAAGGTGAAATTGTGAAAGAGTATAGGCAGCATTATTTGCAAAAATAAAAATTATTTTGAACTTTATTTTTACTGTAATCGATTCGGAATCAACTATAAAAGTATTTGGCATTTGATTCCTTCGCGCGCACGATCCAGATATAAAGGAATCGAATCTCTCGCTCTTATGTGGACATAAATTTCCTGCCCCTAAAGTCATTGACACTTGCAAAAAACTGAGCATCAGGGACTCCATGGTCTTCCAAACGAATTCATACAGCAGTATTGGCTCACGCTAAAACCTAATGTCCTTCGGGCCTTCCACAAGTTCTATCATGGATCCTTGGATCTTGAGGAGATTAATCGGGCAAATATAATTATGATACCCAAGTCCGACAACCCGATAGATGTTAACGGGTATAGACCCATTAGTGTGGTCAATCTTCTTCTGAAACTTATATACAAGGTTCTGTCAAACCTCTTGAGATCCTTTTTACCCACTATCATCTCTGCTGAACAAACGACCTTTATTAAAAATAGACATATCGCGGAATCATTCCTTTCAACAAAGGAGTTGCTACAGCAAATACAGAAGTCCGGATTCCCGACAGTCTTTGTGAAAATTGACTTTTCAAAGGCATTTGATTCTGTGAATTGGAAGTTTTTATTTAAAATTTTGAGGGCTCGGGGTTTCCCGGATAAATGGATTCAATGGATCGAAACTATTCTCAAAACCTCATCCTCTTCGAGCACATGAGAGGTCTCTACCAAGGTGATCCAATATCACCTATGCTATTCATAGTGGCGGTGGATGTGCTTCAGAGAATGATCAATGTAGCAAGCACAACTCCGCTGCAGCCTATATCTCAAAGAATCCCGGACTCCATTAAGGCCTTACAGTACGCAGATGATACGGTTATAATCGCTAATGCGGGGCAAGATATGAACACTATGGTCACGCTCAAATTAGTGCTTCGACTGTTTAGCATGATCTCGGGACTTCATATCAATTTCAAGAAGAGTTGTCTGGTCCCAATTAACTTAGACCGTGTGGAGCAGTCAAAAGCCAGGTCAATTAATGATGGGTTGCCAGCAAAAGTCTTCCCCCATTAGTTACCTTGGAGTGCCTTTAACACTATCCAAACCAACACGGTCAGCGGTCATTCCCCTCTATTGTATCTCTTAATTATGTTTATCTTTTTCTATTTACTCATATAGATTATTATCTATAATTAAGTAGTAGTATCGTATCGGTACATTGTAACGGAGACATATTATAAGAGAACAAAACAAAATTCTCATACAAAATAATATATTTTCTTAAAAAAATTCAAACTAAATTACAAATAACATATTAAATTACATTTACACATAAATAACATTACTTAAATGACATACTTCATTAAATGATATACATTTTTTTTTTTTATCTTTTTGACATAATTTCATACAAAAATCTCATCCAATATGACCAATTAAATGATAAATAATATACTTAAATGATATAAAAAAAATAAAAATAAATGAAGACACGACCAATCAATTATCAATCAATCTAAAAGTTCCTTAAATAATATTGAAAAAATGAAAAGAAATGAGGACCAATTAGAAAGATGATACAATTTCCATATGACGAGTATGTGTCTAAATAAATTTTGACTTCTACACATAGAAAAACATAAAAAAAATACATTCAATCTAAAATTTCATTTTTTAATCACAACCATTAACATATCAGAACATATACGTGCTTAATGTAAGAATGGAATTATCATAATCTACTTTTTCCCATTTTACGCTTCTCATCTCTGGTCTCTTTTAATACCTTGTTCTTATTTGTGTTAACTTGGTTTCTCTGGTTTGATTATTAAATTTATTTTCACGAAAACTTACTAACCAACATATGGACAAGTATTCCTTCTCCACTTGAGAGTAGGTTCGATGGGTATCGGACCTACTTTGATTCGATGGGTTTAATCATCAGTTAATTTGCTTTAAGATAAGTGCGGAATGCTTTAAACTTCGTGTGTATCTGTTTCAATTTTTGTGCTCCGAATCTTAAATTAGATCGGACTGGTCATTATGCTCAGTTGAACCTAAAAGTAGGTCCGATGGGCGCAAGGGACCTACTCCTGTTCTCTTCCTTCTCTCAGGTATTGGATGGTGGGTCCACTACTTTACAGTTTCATATTAACTCAAAAAGGTGCTTATTTGAGATAGCGCAAGGGCCAATATTATTTGTTCTTTGAGATTTGTGTAAGTTAAAAGAACAGGTCCGGGTCCACTGATTGTAAAAGATTCTCTTCTACAGTACCCGGTAGGATCCGAATTTTCAACATATGGCACCTCTATACCAGCCCTCAATACCCTGTATCAGCCTTAACATCTCTCGATCTGTACCAAGTTCTGATAAAAATGTTAAAATCTTTTAAATATGACGGATGTCAGTGGAGATAATGGAATGGATTTGAGCCTGGTGAGAAGTGTTGGAACTCCGGGTGTGTTTGAGTTTTCTAGCATGGTAAGTCGACTGACCTATAGTTATTTTCTTGCCCTTGGCAAAATTGTAATGCATAGAGAAATGAAGTCGAGAAAGGCCAAGTATGACTGCAATATGACATAATGACCAGTATCAAGTAGCTATCAGAATTGTAAACGCATGTGGTTCGCTTTTGTCTTCTTTGCATGTAACTCGAGAAATGTAGCGAAAGAAAATATAGAAGGGTATAATTGGAAATATAAAAATTAAAGTGTGTGAATTAACTGTAAGGATAAATAAGAAAGAAAGAGTGAGATAAATATAATATATTGAAGTCTTGAGATTAAATAAGAAAATTAGCGGGAGTTGGAGGGTAGGGTACACTGAAAATTAATCTAAAGAAATAACATTTTGGATTAGTATTAATTTGGGAAGCTGATATGAGTACCCGCATTGTACCCGCACTTTAACTATCATATTTCTATGACGATCTGTGAGAAATTTTGCAAATTTAAAACCATGAACATCTTCTACGTAATTTTCTCTTTCAAATGAGATCCATGATGACGTATTTTCGGGCTCGTCGTCACGCAAGTATTTATACCTATACTTGCAAGTATTTGTTTACATATGACACTGGATTATATCTGAAAATATTAATATCAAGTATTGTAAGTATTTATACATATAAGGTCAATTATTTTTGTTAGAGTAAGGTTGACGCGGAAACTATTAGGGGGATGTTGATGGGGGGATACGGGGTCCCTACTACTTCATTAGAGGAAGGTTAACGCGGATCGATTACGGGGCTGAAAAATGGGATGATCATATCAAGTTACATGCAAGTATTTATATCTTATTTTGTAAGTATTAATATTTTATATTTTAAGTATATATACCTATGAAGGTTGACGTGGAGACAAGTGTGGAAACTGGGAAATGGGACCATATAATTAGTGGGATCATAGTACAACCTTCCTCTAATTAGTGGGACCGTAGTACAACTTTTCTCTATTATTGTTGCGGTACAATGCGGGATACTGGAGTAGGGAGTAGGGAGATTGAAATAATTATTCTAAAATAAACCATGTAGAAAGTCGTAACTCTTTGTACGGTCCGTGTAGAATAGTACACGGCCCGTGTATAAGTATACAGAAAGTGGAAATAGAGAAAGACACAAGATTTAACGAGGTTCAGCACCAATTCGGTGCCTCCGTCCTCCACACCCAAACTCACACTTTTTCTATTATTTTTCTGATGATGATTACATAGAAGAGAAGAGAATATATAGAGAGATTAGAGAGAATAGATAGATTTGTTTCCTAATACAATTATCTAAAATGGGAATGTAATAACTCTGATTGATTCCCTCTAAAATGGGAATGTAATAACTCTGATTGATTCCCCCAGCTGTTGCCTTCCTTCTTTGAAGATATGGTCCAGATAGGCAACGATATGGACCACCATTTATTTCAACAAACCACGAGAGAGAACGTATTGCTCTTACGTGGCATACGAGCCATTTTTTTTCTCATTAATTATACCGTAATCCTGTCAATCATAACAAACCCTCTTTTTCTAAGGTTCAGTTAATTAAAGAAGCAGAGTCAAAGGAAAAGACTCACCGGTAACGGTTTATCTATCTTACCATGCATTTTCGCTCAAGATTTGAAGCAATCAGAATTCTTATGATAATTTTTGCTCGCACTAGTGTTGTTGAGAAATCCACCTAAAACTGCAAGTGACGTGGCCTTGTGCATCGCTGGACATTGCCATTGTCATGCTGCATAACAAATAACAATTTAAAATTCCCGTCACCAAATACTGAAACGGGGGTTAACTGAAGAATTTTTAACTAGTTTAATGGGCATTTTATTCAATTTCCTAGTTTAAATTGAGTACTTGTTACAAATTTCAAATCTAACCGGTATCTTAAAAGTGCTGTTCAAATATTAGATTTAGCCCTAGTCTCAACTTATCCCGATATTTTTATTAAAACCCCAAAAAAAAAACAAATTATCAAATCTGCTCCCACTCCAAAGTTATAATTATTTCTACCCTAACCGCCCGTGGGCTGGGCGGTCCACTTTTCCCACCAGACCGCCCAGCCACTGGGCGGTCCACTACCATGAGCTGACCGCCCAGCAGCTGGGTGGTCCGCTATTGTTTTTTTTTTTTTTAAAGATTAGATTAGAGACAATATGAATATCAATATGCTGAATTATTAACGCTAAAAGTTCGAATTTTTTTTGTAAATATTAGTTAGATTACTTCTGTGAAGCATATTTATACTAAAATACGCTAAATTACTTGAAATTATGTTAAATTACGTTGAGTTACACTATATTAAGTTAAATTACACTAAATCACATTACATTACGGTAAAATACGGTAAATTACATATGAATAGGGACAATATCTTCACTGAAAAGGCGAAAAACGACGACGAAATGAAAATCTTAAGTAATTTACTCAATATGTAATTACTTAAATGAGTTATACTAAATTACTCAATACGCTAAATTACTTAAGTGAGTTATTCTCAAGCTTTCCGAAAAGTGCTCATTTGCTGAAATCGGACACTAAAATACACTAAAATACGCTAAAATACGCTAAATTACGCAATACGCTAAAATACGCTAAATTACTCAATACGCTAAATTACTCAATACGCTAAAATACGCTAAATTACTCAATACGCTAAATTACTCAATACGCTAAATTACTCAATACGCTAAACTACTCAATACGCTAAATTACTCAATACGCTAAAATACGCTAAATTACTCAATACGCTAAACTACTCAATACGCTAAAATACGCTAAATTACTCAATACGCTAAACTACTCAATACGCTAAAATACGCTAAATTACTCAATACGCTAAAATACGCTAAATTACTCAAGTGAGTTATACTAAAATACGCTAAATTACTTGGAATTATGTTAAATTACGTTGAATTACACTAAATTACGCTAAATAACAATAACTTCGCTAATTATGCTGAAATACGGTAAATTACGCTAAACTACGCAAAATTACGCTAAAGTAGACCGATTCTGTGCCATCTTTCATGAATCATAAAAAATAGTAAAAAAATTCCAAAAATAGTAAAAATTGGTATTCTACAAGTTCATTATGTAACTAATTTACTGAACTACTTGGATTGAATCATAGAAATGAAAATCTTAATCGGAAACTTCAACTCAAGTTTTGAGGGTCTTCCCTTTGTTTTTTGGCGATTCTGAATTTTGGAATCCAGCATCGTGGGCACGGATGCATGCGCATTTTCTCAAGCTTTCCGAAAAGTGCTCATTTGCTGAAATCGGACACTCGAGCACCGTTTTATGACCATTTTCATTTCGTCGTCGTTTTTCGCCTTTTCAGTGAAGATATCGTCCTTATTCATATGTAATTTACCGTATTTTAGCGTAATATAATGTGATTTAGTGTAATTTAACTTAATATAGTGTAACTCAACGTAATTTAACATAATTCCAAGTAATTTAGCGTATTTTAGTATAAATATGCTTCACAGAAGTAATCTAACTAATATTTACAAAAAAAATTCGAACTTTTAGCGTTAAGAATTCAGCATCTTGATATTCATATTGTCTCTAATCTAATCTTTAAAAAAAAAAAAAAAAAAAAAAACACTAGCGGACCGCCCAGCTGCTGGGCGGTCAGCTCATGGTAGTGGACCGCCCAGCCCACGGGCGGTTAGGGTAGAATAATTATAACTTTAGAGTGGGAGCAGATTTGATAATTTGTTTTTTTTTGGGGGTTTTAATAAAAATATCGGCAACTTATCTGACATCTGTTATAAAATTGAACACAATTCTCAAGTTCACGTGGTTAATTGCCTCAATTTGATATCCAAATTCCCAATCAATCAAGTGTAATTTTAATTCCGGTAAATTAGCGTCGCTTTCTTATTTTAACGGATCAACTAAAATTAAAGAAAGCCCGACCTCACTGAGGTCTAAAGTCTAAACCCGGCATGCACTCTGTTGACTCGATCGCTACATGATTGTCAACAGAGTACATGTCTTAGGAAAATCGAGTTGCTTTTTTAGTTTTTTACCCAAATTGCATCGCTCACCGGTAATCTCCAATTTGACGGAGCTTTAGATCTCAATAAAGAGATTGCGGGTTGTTGTCGATTCACCTTCTCAAAGACCCCCGAAAAAAATCATTACTGTAGTCTGTAGGTCCCACAATTCAGCGATTAAAATTGCTTTCTGAATCGACGATCCGGGAGCAGGTATCGATTTGTTCCTCTTGAGAGCGACATTCCTACCTTCTCCCAACAGTCTCTAGCACAGCAAAAGAAAGTATACTTTATAAACTCCAACGGGAGAAAGGAAGACTCAAGCTTGACCTCAATAGAAGAGATTGTGTGAGAGATGGGAATTCTCTCAAACCGGGTGGAGAGGTCGGAGATCAAAGCGGGAGATCATCTCTATACTTGGAGAGCTGTCTATACTTATTCCCACCACGGTGAATTATCTATTCCCTTTTTCTTGATTGTACTATCACCTTATCCACTAATTTCGGAGTTGTTGTTTTTAGAGTTATTAGGAGAATTTCAGATGGTTAGTGTTCAATGTCATTGAGCTTTGCAGTTATGTTTTGTTTCGGATTTTCCATGCTTAGCTTAATTGAACTGTTCTTAATTACTGAATTGATAGACAACGCCTGATAACGATTGATTTAGTTTCCGATGCTTTTGTGATTGCATT
The DNA here is from genome assembly GCA_025461045.1 of Carex parvula. Taxonomy (NCBI): domain Eukaryota; kingdom Viridiplantae; phylum Streptophyta; class Magnoliopsida; order Poales; family Cyperaceae; genus Carex; species Carex parvula. Next base: position 132,129 of record JAJGRW010000014.1, on the reverse strand, counting down.
AGCAGTTATTTGTCTATTTCTATCATACGATTGAGCAATTAAACTGCATTGGATCTGGAGCGGGAGTATGCCTTTGGTTTTTCTATCCCATTTGACTTCTTAGAGTCTTTATTCTCACCGGTGTCAGAATTTGCTCGATTTTCCATACAAGGGGCTATTAAATTTCGCTAATTCCAAGAAATCCCTTTTCATGAATATAAAAGTTTGCTTTTTCGAAGTTTTTGCGAAATTTACTGATTCCGCTTCGTTTAATGTTTCTTTATAACTAAAACTAATATGTGAGACAGTGAGAGAGAAATCCAGTGTTGAAAGCAATTGTTCGGTTGCTTGGTTGATATATCTTAGTCAAACCAAAACTTATGACCCAAGTCATGAGTTCACTCACCTAAAATAATTGCTTCCAAGTTTGACTCTCTGCACTGTCATTATCTGTTCCTATTTTCTTATATTTTCCTTTTTTTTTTCATAAGGCATAACAAATAGTAACTGGACTTCTATCATATCCCTTCTCATTTTTCATTTAAAAAATATGAACTCTTGGCCTTTTTGTCATAATCTTTCCCATCAAATAATGCTCATTCACATTTTGTTTACTCATTTACAGCTCAGTCAATCTTTTTGAAAAGCAGTGGATAAATCCACCTATTTCTATTGAAATCAGTTTGACCATGTCCAGGTACATAAAACAGGTACCTAGAACACAGACGGTATTACATCGGTTTAGTTACGAAAGATTAATAAGCGTTCTATTGAGCTATAAAATCACAGTTTGGCCTCATTTCAATATTGAAACTAAAAAGGTTCATTTATGCACATGCTACTACAGAGTTTTCAAAAGCAATGCTTGACTTTTCAAAATGTATCTACATATACTTTAATTGAGAAGTTAACTTCTAGCTTTTGCTTTGATTACTTGCTGGTAATTTCCTATGAAGTTGCTGTCAAGGTCTCCATTCTAGAATTGTAAAGGAGGGGACCCTCACTGTAATAATTCACCCTTCATGACAGAATAAAGTTAGTGAATATCACCTTTTACTTTGTTAGGAACCATTTGCTAGCTCAATATGGTCCTTTTCTCTATTCATGTGGGGTTGTTCTTGTGTAACTTTTTCATGAAAGCTGTTATGCTAACCTGTAAATTCTTCAATTCAGATCATCTACCTTTTTTGATTGATACAATGCAGTACAGATTTGTGGCATTACGGTTTAGACAGAGGATCTAAATCATGAGAAAATCTCTACTTGGAGTACTTGTACCATGATGGTGCCAGTACCCGGATTTAGAGAGATCAATCAGTAACATTATTAACTTATCATATATACATGCACCAATTATGTAATACAAGGGAGATAAGTTCAGAAATTGTAAAAAAAAAAAAAAATTATTCTTCTAAATTTGATATCTGCTTATGGTTCACTGAGAATTGCTCCTCCGAAATGAGGATATATATAATTATCTTAAATTTCATATACAGGAATCTACGTAGGAGGAAGCAAAGTCGTTCATTTCACCCGCAAGAAAGATTCCGACCCATCCAATCCAGACCCGGATCCGCTTCCTTCCAGCTGCCTGACCTTCCCTGACTGTGGGTTCCAGCGTCCAGATAGTGGGTCATTCTCACCTGTCTCGACTGCTTCCTCAAAATGGCTCTCTGTACCAGTTTGAGTATGGGGCCCACCCGTCAGTCTTTCTGGCGAAGCTCCGCGGTGGCACGTGCACGACCGCTCAGGCTGATCCTCCTGAAACAGTGGTACTGAAATATAGAATTGGATATTCAATAATTCTGATGAATAGGAATGTAATCCATAATGTGAGCCTTGTTGGATTTGAACTTAGGAAATTCAATTTTCTGAAACGATGCAGATTTCATTTACTATATCTTATTTCTTAACAGGTGCACCGCGCAATGTACCTCCTCCAAAACGGGTTTGGGAACTATGACGTATTTGAAAACAACTGTGAGGATTTTGCAATTTACTGCAAGACAGGTCTTTTACCGATGGATGATCCAGGTATTGGGCGGAGTGGTCAGGCTTCAGCCGTGGTCGGGATGCCCTTAGCAGCACTGTTATCAACTCCGTTTAAACTCTTGGTTGGTGGGCCTGTCGGCATGGCGACAGTGACGGCTGGGATGTATTGTGCTGGGAGATATATTACAGACATAGGAGTGAGGAAGGATGTGGTAAAGGTGGAGGTGGAGGGTCTGGCAGCACACCTCGGTTGGAGGGAATCAGGCGGCGAAAGGGATTTAATTGATTTGTCAGAAGAGGAAGTGGTGGTGCTGGAAGAGGAGGAACAGGTGGATGAGGAAGAAGAGAGTAGAAGAAAGAGGAGAAGAATGATTTAGAAGTATTGGGTAATAGGAAATAATAATTAATGTTAATTATTAATTGATTTAGTGTTGATAATTTGGGTTGAATGATATGCGGTTAAAATAAAATTCTACGGTGCATTATTACGTTCGATCTAGTGCAAAGCTTAACTAGAAAAATATTTGTGGACTTTTGGTTAACTGATATGATCACCGTCGATCTGTCTACATATATTGACTTTTTTGGAAACAGCATTCTCATAGCTTCCTCACTTCATTAAGTTGAGATATGAGAGCACCAACTAATTTTGTATCGGTTTATGGACTAAGCATAACAACATAAATTCTGTAGTTACCCATGATATAAGTCTAACTCGTATGTAGGGATGTAAACAATCACGCAGTCATCGGTTACATCACGGTACGGTACGGTACGATACGGTTCTGTTATGGCACGACACGTGTGCTGGTCAGGGGCGGAGCCAGACTTTCAGACTATAGGGGTCAAACGTGAATGGGGTCAAGCATATAAAATTTTCTTACTTTGAATGGGGGTCAATTTCACACTATTCAGAATATTTTACTTTAAACTATATTAAAATAAGGTATAAATAAAAAAAAAATTCAAAATGAATGAGGGTCAATTGACCCCCATTCATTGTATGTAGATTCGCCCCTAGTACTGGCCATGTGTCGTGACCATTCGCTTGACATGACTATCCTTTGTAAAATTGTGTATACCTTGTGTTATTTATGAATTAAAAGTTGTCCTGTCAAAATGTGTACCTAGAAAATTAGCACGACATATTACTCGAAAAATTTGGTCACAGCCCGACACGTGGTCACGCGACTCACGAGTGATTAGAACCGTATTAGAACCGTTAGATCTTGATTGAATGATGAATCTTGAATAAACTGACTTAACTTATAAAAAAATAATTAAATATGATCAAATATGACCAATTACAGCGTAACTAATATGTTGTGACCGTCCTTCTGAATTTGATCATGGCACGGTATGATACGTAAAAATCTGACTTTATCACGACACGGTATGACATGTAAAAATCTGACTTTGTCACGGTACGTCACGTATTTTATGTAATACATAAGACATTGCAATAATGCATGTTTGGTTGTACTGGTAACAAGGGGGAAATACATCTGTCAAAGTGCCTAGAAAGAACCCAATGGCTACCTCAGCCTTTTCTTATAACTACATTCCATGATTGTTTCAATGTGAGTAAAATTTATCATGCCTCTGCTGCTCTGCATTTACCGAATTCATATTCTCTGCATTAACTCAAATGAGAATCTTTTGAGTGGATGAATCTCGACCATTCGATCTGTTTTAAGATTCATGTAGACTAGATCCGTACTAATATTAAAGAGCCCTCTATGTTATAGGCAAGAATCGGATTGACTCCGTTTGAAATCAGACGGTTGAAATTCTTTAAATGGCAGAGCATACGTATTCTGCATTTACCTGGAAGGAACTAAGTTCCAAACAAAAGCCTAGGTAGGGCCTACGTGGAAGAAAAGATGAAAAAAAACACATATAGATTGATTTATTTATGCATCAAAGTACTGGGGTGCATTGGATCCTGCTTCCCCTTGTCGGTTGGTTATTCTCAGTTTGCTGTTTTCAGATTTACCTTCACATGGCAAAGAAGATTCCACCAAATTAATGATGATTCTATTCATTGAAAGTTACAAAAGAGATTTGGACGGACTTAGTTACTTTCACTAGCTGGCATGTATCCAATATTTAATGAGCAACTTTTACAGAGATCCCTCAACTTATCAGGAAATTTTTTATTGGTAGTAATTAATAGAAAAGAAGAGAAATAAATGGTAAAATTACAGTAATATTTATATTGGTAGTAAGATCGGCAGAATTTCTACCGATCTTAACTTTTTTTTTTTAATCTGATGTATAGATGGAGAGAATTTTTATATTTGATTTCTAGTAAAATATGAAAAGTTTTCCAAACAATAGATGGAATGTTTTACTATTTTAAGATACTTTATCTATTTTTTAAAAATATATATATATTTTACTAGAAAAATTAAAAAGAAAAAAAAACAAACTGGTTTAGATCGGTAGAAAAATTCTACCGATCTTACTACCAATATAAATATTACTGTAATCTTACCATTTGTCTCTCTTCTTTTCTATTAATTACTACCAATAAAAAATTTCCAACTTATCACATATCCATCCGATTTGTATGATTCAGCATGGATCCAATTTTAATTCTCAATTATGAGTAGAACTAATGAAGGTGTTCTTAAGTTTTCAAGTCTACCTCTCTCTCTTTTTTTTTTGATAATAGCTTTCAAGTCTCTTGATGAGCTTAACTGAAAAACTTATCGAATTAGCTTCAAACGACACATCCAAACTGTTGAAACTGTTCTATTTCACAAGCGATGCGTTTACATGTAAAATTTATAAATTTTTGAATTAATTTAGTATAAAGTCAAGATATGATAAAAATATAGTTTATAAGTTAATTTTAATGTGTTCATTTATTATTATTTGTTTACCACTTGACTTTATACTAAACTAATTAGAAAATTTATAAATTTTACTTGTAAAAGCATCACTCGTGAAGTAGCTCATTTTAACGGTATGAATTTGTTGTTGAAGTCAATTTAATAGATTTTTTGAGTTAAGCTCACAAAGGAACTTGGTGAGCTTAAGAACACCCTAGTTCTACTCATAGTGACAAATCAATAGTTCGGGTTCGGTTCGGCGAGGTCAAAAATTCGTGATTCGGGTATAATTCGGAAATGATTCGGTACAACAAATAAGCAAAAAAAAAAAAACCAAAAAGACCGTAAAAAAAATTGAAAAAAATAAAAAAATTTTGCATTTTTTTTTTTGTTGCGTTTTTTCGTAATTCGTCAACCCGCTTTTTATACGCGTTTATTCGGAGTTCGGTTCGGTAACATCGAAAAACAAATTATACGCGAATCTTGTCACTATGGTTCTACTCCTCAATTATAATTTTTTATCTAAATTGAATTAATCGATTTATTTGATTTCAAAATACGTCTAAACTGTTTACCTAAGACTATTTATTCAGCTATAATATATCACACCTAGGGATGTGATCATGTGAAGTCCCTCTCTGTTAATGAAACACGTTTACCTGTTTATTCTAATCTTATTAAATTAGATAAAAGCAGGTATGGATAAGAATATGTGTAAAAGAATAAAAAAAAAATTTGCTTATGTAATTGACATCAGAGTCACATGTGATATTTGATTTGATTAATTATATAATATTTATTTTTTATAACAAGATTAATTTATATTATATTTTATAGAATTTTGTACTTTAATTTAATTAGTTAGATCTATATACAATAATTTATATATTTTATTTAATTACCAAGTTATATTTCTTAAAATCTTATATGGTATAATGGTAAGCTTGACTTCTACCTTTTCATATAAAAAAATAAAATAAAAGAATTTCAGGTCCTCTAGTATTAAAAGGAATCGACTTAATTTGATGATTAGCTCCAGAAAAGCGAATTTAACAGATTTAACGAATTTTTATATATATATATATATATATATATATATATATATATATATATATATATATATATATAGAGTATGACTAATTTGCTTCCGGAAGCATTTCAACCGAAGTGCTTACGGGGGCATATCTTAGTATTTGATGTTCAAACAACAAATTCAAACCGTTAGATGTTTAATCTATATTAAAATGTACTTGGAGATCAAATTTTACATTTTTTGGAACTTTTTTTGCTATTTATTAAGTTAGTTTGAAAACCGCTGTTTTTATTAAATTTTTGCAGCATTGAAAAACAGCGGTTTTCAAACCAGCTTAATAAATAGTAAAAAAGTTCCAAAAAATGTAAAATTAGTCTCCAAGTAGATTTTAATATAGATTGAACATCTAACAGTTTGAATTTGTTGTTTGAACATCAAATACTAAGATATGCTCCGGTAAGCACCTCGGTCGAAATGCTTCCGGAAGCAAATTAGCCATACTCTATATATAATTATATATATATAGTTTTTGACTATATGTTGCCTGAGATCTTGTAGTAGCAACAAAGTAATATTTTGTACTAAAAATTGAGAAATTTTTCAAGTAAAATTTTATCGCATTATAATGTTTAAACAAGTTGATATTGTATTATGTTATTAAGTGTAGAGATTTTAATTTTGCTAAAACATAAAACCTTTCCAACCAAAAATTTCTCTCACTTAGTATTCCCCTCATCTCTCCGTGCCCTACAAAGCCTTATATATAGATTGAAGGAATAGGGCCGGTTCGATGATCGGTCAGAGTTGTTTGATTCGCATCATAGTGCAGAGAACTTTAAGATTCGTTCATATCAAGTGCATATGAATCTTGATGCAGATCGAACGGCTCTGATTGGACATTGGACCGTATGGATAAGATCACACGAATCTTGATGATAATCAAATGGCTCTGACTGAACATCAAACCGAATTTGATCTAGTGTCCATTGGACCGCCCCCACTTCGTTATTGAAACCTCTTCAGGATTTCAACGTAGTTCAATTGAGTTCATGCTCGTGCCATTCATCTAGGGTCCCATTTGCTACACAGTAAATAATTAGACGGAAGAAACTAGATCAAATTTGTTAGCGAAGAAACTACAATTTTGGGTCACCTACTAACCCGATAATGGTCTGAACACAAGCACGAAAGGCAGCATATTATGAATTCGGGCCCTTCTTTGTGGGCTCGAAAAAGCTTAACTTGTCATTTGTGAAGGCCCAGAAAAGAGGTCCTATGATAATTTTTTTGAATCTGATTCAATATTCCTACAATAACAATGGGGCCAACTCTAAAACTAATTTAAGCCATCCTAATTTGACCGAAGAACAAAGACATAGACTATAGACTAGACTGAACTTGCAGAAAACACAAATCAACGAGATCAACCTTCCGGTCAACCAGTGGCATAGAGCTCATCGGAACCGTTAGTCGTTGATCAGACGGTCTAACCATCACATACTCCTCCATTTCTGATCGCTCGATCTTAAATGGAGAGGAACAGAGCCGAAAAATATCTTCCGCCCGTCTCCTTTTACCCCGATCGTACCGCTCCGACACGGCCGATCCCGTCTAGATTTTCCACTGGTTCCTCTCGGTGTAGAATAACTTCTTACACCGCAAACACATCTCCTTCGCTTAAATTCATTTAACACTTTCGGTTCACAAGAGAACTTTATGCTCCTGGTTTAATCTAGATGTTTTTCTCTGCGCCTGCTAAATACCTTGACCGAATTCATTAAATGAATAGCAGCATAAACGGACCCTTTCCAGGCCCCATTCTCTCTCTCTCTCTCTCTCTCTCTCTCTCTCTCTCTCTGTTTCTTTAAATTCCAATTGTACCTTCTTCGTCCCTCTCTCTCTCTGGAGCGAAGCATCTCTCTGTATTCTAAATCGCAAACTAGATTAGAAATTACAAAAGGAGCATAATGGGAAAATTGTACGTGGAGGCGAAGCCGCCGGTGGATCTGAACAAGAATACGGAGTGGTTCATGTACCCCGGTGTATGGACCACCTACATCGCCATCCTCTTCTTTTCCTGGCTCCTCGTGCTCTCGGTCTTTGGATGCACACCAGGTGCCGCGTGGACCGTCGTCAACCTCTTCCATTTTGCGGTGTGTGCCACATTCCTGATTCGTATATATCACATATTTTTCTGGGTTTTGGTCAATTTTAGGGTTGAGATGAATGGGATTCCAGATTTGTTAATTGTTATATATTTAGTGATAGGATTTTTCGGCCTAATTGTTTTGGAAATCACTTAAATAGTGGTAGAATAATATATAGTTTGCTACAATTGTTGATTTAGCCATTGTTCACCTGTAAACCCCATTGTATATTCTTTCCTACCATTAACCATTGATGTTTGTTGTTATTTGTGGAATGAACTGGTAGATGAGCGGTAATATAGAGGCTTTAACCAGGGTAGGTTATACCTGATCTCAAACTGGGATATATTAAATAATTAGAGATGAAGTAAAACAGACTCAAATCTCAGCTCACCCGGCTCCTTTTATACCTTTTCTCAGAGCAATATTTGATTTCCTTTTGCTATACAATCATGTTACCAGTTCTTTCATTGAGGGAATCGAGGACTCTATTTAAACTCTTTTAACTTCAGGAGGTATCCCAATTCTTTCCTACCTTTTCTGTGTCTCAGCATGCTCACTTTAAACTTTGGTATTAGCAATTCAGTTTCCAAATTTCAAATGATATATTCAAAGGGTTGATCTTGTTCTATGCCACACTAATGCATTAATGTTAGAGTTTGTTTATTACAAGATCAAGAGATGGAAAAAACTATTACAAGCTTTAAACTTTCAGCATTGTTGTATAATTTATGATGTAACACAACATCAATCGTCATGATTTGTCATTTGAAAATTGGGTTTTACCTAAAGTTAAAATACGAATGATAGGGAAAATACAAATTGGGTGTAGTACCGGTCTTTAATTTTAGTGACTTGATAAGATAGATCCTTTTCTGGGCCTCATTCCAATTGATTATTTATCCTGGTACTTGGTGGCGACCTCATAAACATAGTTGAGGCAATTTACTCAAGTCCTTAGATTTCTTGGATAGAAGTCTTAGTTGAGATGCAGTAAGTAGATTTTACTTGTGAGAGCAGTGGTGCTACAATCGTTATAACTATGAGTTAGTAATTAAATCCTGGTGTATATGTGGTTGAAGAAATAACTCGAAAGAACTAGATAAGAATTCTATAACCTGATTGTATTACTTTTTTCTGAAGTAGGGGAAGGCGGTATTACTAGAGAGACGGAGACCAATTTGCCCTTCGCATTCTAGAAAAAAAATACTTTGACTGAGTTATTTGTTGCATTACAAGCACAGTTTTATTCTTATCTGATATTTGTTGCTTTTGACCACTGTTTTTCTGTAATATTCATTTAGGTGACATATCACTTCTTTCACTGGAAGAAGGGTACTCCATTTGCAGAGGACCAAGGAATCTACAACGCCCTGACTTGGTGGGAGCAGATGGATAACGGAAAACAACTTACTCGCAATAGGAAGTTCCTGACTCTTGTACCTGTTGTCCTGTAAGTATTACCAACTAATGTGTGACATCCAAATTATTATTACTTGTTCTTCCATAATGGGAAAATTGAGTGTTGCTTAATTGGGGTTTAGTCCTCAATTACCCTAATAAAAGTATGATTCTGTCGGAACATGGGAATGATTGTTATCAATTAGATCCTGCACGGGTATGTCCTGTGGCGATATTATACACTGTTAACATATAACATGTGTGTTTAGCTTTGATTCTTTCTTTATTATGTCTTTTTTTTAAAAGTTGTCCTGTACAAGTTCACGTTTACTCTCTTGGTAATGTGGCTGTGGTAACTCTTGATCAAGTTAGACATGGCATTATAGTTGTCGAGATAAACCCTTACTCTTGTTAGCTAAAGTAATGTTTGATCAAGTTATAGCTTAATTGTTTATAATTTCATATGCAAAGTTGATGCAAACTAGGGTCACTGGCTGTGCAGTATAGGAGCCATTTGTTTGGATGAAGAAACTTACTTGTAAATTATTTCCAGTGCAATAGCCACAAATTAGTAATCATGTGATGAGAGCTTTGCCAAAGATAAAAAAAGTTTCTGCTATTAGGAGAGTCCAATTTTTTTTTTTTTTCGTAGCTTTGCAACTAGGTCCTTTTTTGTTGGTTAAATTTGATAAAGGTACCTACGACTGCAACTAGGTACCTACGACTGCAATTATTTAGTAGCTGCTGCTATATACTCTATAACACTGTCCACTTTTAAGTGTTTAAACAAAAATAATTAGGAAACAATCTGAAAATTATTTAACACTGAGGTTTTATTTAAAGATTACATTGATGCAAAAGTTTAAAAAGATAATTTCTTTGACTGATGGATGGTTATTCATTAATTATAATTAGCTTCTATCATTTAATTGTTATTATCCTTGTCAGTCGTGGACAAACTGGTGAAGGAGTTATTAACAATACAATTGTATGGAAGTGCCATCCTTTTTTAATTCTCAAACAATGCAGGGGCCTTTTGCCAATACATGAAAGACAAGATATTTTGCTTTCTTGTGGATATATTGGGGGCCATTTGCAACTTTTCTCTTGATAACTGATACTACAAAAGCCATTTTCTGTAAATCTGTACCATTTTAGGTTAAGATTGGTAGCATGGAATCCTATCTCTTAGAGCTTGTAAAAATCAGGAACATCAAATCTGAAGTAGCAAACAAGTGTGTCGGATATGATTTTATCCCAGCTCAAACCTGTTTTTGTCATGTTGAGGTTGCTGTCGGTTCTTTTGATCCTCGTTTTCGAAATTAAGTCTGAATTATCTCAATTTGGATTCAGTAAGTTGTCCAACATGCTTTGCAAAGCACCAATGTGCTGGTGTGTTGCATTCAAATCTCAATTTTTAAGTTCGAACGACCAATCTGAGCCACTCAATGTAATCTACATATCAAAGTTTTGCAGAACATCAAATTTATATTTTTTAGGACTTTTGTACTACTTTTTCGGATAAGGAGAAAACTTGTTTGTTTCAAGAATTCTGAACCGTCCAATCGCTATTCTTTTTCTGTCCAAAAAAGTAATAAAATTCCAAACTTATCTCGATATAGATTCGATAAGTGTGCTAGTGCTTAGCAAAGCACACCAATGTGCTGTTGCATTGCTTTTAAATCTCCATTTTTAAGTTTAAATGACCAATCTCAGTCCCTCAATGTGATATACATATCAAAGTTTTGTAGGATATCAATTTTGTATGATTTTAGGCAGCTCGTATCAGCGCTCAAATTTTGAAAGTCAAAATTTGAGCTGCGAGGGACATGGGAATTGATGCTTGTAACACACCATAGCACAACTAGATTCAATGATCTATGGATAGAGGCAATAAGTTAGAATTTAAATAACAAAAAAATAACAATCTGAAAGTCTGCATAACTGGTATACCAGTAGAGGTACCAAAATACCTAGCCTGAACATACTGGTACCAGAATTCATCAGGTTTAACCAAAATCCAACATTTTAAACGTGCATCAGATGTGATTATGCTCGCTTCTATGTCTGATTGTTTTGTCTTCCTTATTTCATCATGCAGGTACCTGATTGCATCCCATACAACAGATTACCAACAACCAATGCTCATCTTGAACACACTCGCTGTTTTTGTATTGGTAGTAGCCAAGTTTCCAAACATGCACAGAGTTCGTATCTTCGGTATCAATGCTGGCAACTGACCGGGCAACAGCAAGCATCACACGTGAATAATCATCATATATCTTATCTCTTTAGCTTTAAGGATAGTAGATTTGGATTGTAATTTATGTGGATTGTGGAGGCTTATGTGATCCATATATTTTGTTCTTACCATCACTATTGTTTTATGGGAATAAACAAAAGCATGAGCCTATTGTTTACCATCCTTTTCGAGTTTTACATTGTTGCATTTTAACTTGGAGCTAAAAGTACTCATCTCAAAAATGTTTTTTATGTATTTTCTCATGGCATCACTCTCCAAACTAGGGGCTGTAAAGGTAAGACAGTATCGAAGTGCTTCTTTGTAGGAGTATAAATTTGCAGTGTTTTACAGTTTCTCATTATTGAAGAAGGCACTAAAGTGCGGTTGTTAATCAGATACCAAATCCAATAGCACCTGGGTCATAGGCTCATGTAAGCTTGGACATATTAACCCATTCGGAGCTCTCTTTTTTCTTTAATATGAAACTTTGCGATGGCAGCAGCATGGGGTCCGGATCCCCTAAAGTAACCCAATCTTTGGGTTTTGGATTGAGACCGTCCGATTCGAAGTCGTCGCTAGAGATCGTCTCGGAATTCGAATTCGTCGTCGGGATGTGTGTGCTCACTTCGCAGATGAATTTTTGTAGATTTGAATCGGACGGTCTCGATCCAAACCCCAAAGATTGGGTTACTTCCCTGGATCCGAATTGAGCAGCATGGAGGTGAGTGAATGAAACTCAAAGGAAAGATCATACAACTTCAACCAACTTACCTACTTCTTTACACTATCTAATATATCTTTTGGCAAAAGAAGAAAACACCTTAAAAATTATTTTCTTCTTATGATAAAATGTTCTCACATAATGCATTAGTAAAACATTTCTTTTTGAAGCGAGTAGCTAATAGAAATTGGTTAAATTGATCAGAATAATATCTGAAAATGTGGCCGGGTCTATCCAGTTCCTCATCTGGTTATTGTAGATGAGTTTTCTTTCTCAATGCCCAGCTGGAATGCTGGATAATAGTAAAACCACAAGCAAACTCGTTATGCCAACGGGCACAGAACCACACGCAAACTCGTTCGCAACAAACACAACACAACACAATCCATGACATTATCTTTGACCATCAAGCCATCCCTATCCGGCTATCCCTGTATCGCACCGTGTGGCGACTTGCGAAACGCTCATATATGAGAAACAGAAAAATTGAGATTTTAGTGGGGCCTGTGTAGCAGCGACTCCCGACACGGTTGGCTTCTGTGGGAGACATGGAAGTTTTGAATCAGGTCACTATTCCAAAAAACAGAATCCCGCAATAATCCGAATTCCAAACATAAGAACAAACCAAAATAGCGTTGCCTTTGTTTTAACTTTCTCGATCCGCTCAACTCACCGATTCCCAAACCTCTATATAAAGCATAAACCCTCGATATATCCTTATTCTCATTCCAGGTCCATCTATTCCCATTCTGAGAACAGGTTAGAGATGGCCAAGAGCGTACTAGTAACGGGTGGGGCTGGGTTTATCGGAACTCACACGGTGCTTCAGCTGCTCAAGGAAGGGTTCCACGTGTCCATCATCGACAACCTTGATAATTCCGTGCCCGAGGCCGTTGATCGTGTCCGCCATCTTGCCGGACCGGAGCTCTCAAGTCATCTCCGGTTCTTCCTTGTATGTACTTTATTTGACTCGCTTCTCTGTTGTCTCTGTTAGAGTTGTATGGAAATTCTAACTGGTACACCTAAGGCAGTGCAATGTTTAACAATTACTCAATTAGGGGTGTCAATGATACCCTTTTAACCGTTTACCGACCGTACCGTATTCGATAAGGCGGATATAGGTAAGGTGTTTTTCCGTTAGCTTATCAGGCAGGGGCGGATTTAGTTGAATTGAATGCGGGCTAATTGATTTCCATTTATTTTCAAAAAATTTATGTTTATGTATGATTTTCTATATATTTTAGAGAAAAATGTTATTGATATTGTAAAATTAACCACCATTTGCAGTATGATTTTTTTTATAAATGACCCTCATTCATATTTGATTCCATAGTTTGAAAGTCTGGCTCCGCCTCTGTAATCAGGTATGGGTAAGAAAAAAATTTCGTTAGTTTATTGGGTAAAGGTATGGATAAGAACAACTTTAACTTCGTGCCTGTTACCCTATAGAATAAATACTTAATATAAAATTATATATAAATATTTTTTATTTATACATATAACTATATAATTTTATTATTATAGATTGATTTATATTACATTTTATATAACTTTTATTTAGTAATTTATGATAAAATTAATTTATCCAACATTTTATATAGTTTTTTAATTAATAATTTATGAACAATTGATTTTTACAATATTTTATCATTTCATTTAATTAATAATTAATATCTTTTAAAATAATGGGATAAATAATTATATATTTTTTTAATTTTTTATATCAGGTACAATATTTAATATTTTTAATTTTTTAATTTTGTGATATATATATATATATATATATATATATATATATATATATATATATATATTTGTTATATTTTTTTATTAAATTATATATGCAATGAATTTATTTGCTAACTACCCTTATCTTAAAGGGTAAGGATATGGTACGAGTAAGCTAATTTTAGATGAGTATAGGTATGAATCCCTATCCGTACCGTACCCATTGACACGTACCTCAATTAACAATAAGGAAATTAGGTTGGGGAATGTTTAACAAAAAACGGGACAAACAAGGATCGAGGAATAAAGATTTCAGGTAAAACTGATTTGTTGTTTTTCTGTTTTTATATGGAAAATGGGAACGTAGAAGAACAATACGGATTTACTTTAAATAGGAAACACGGCTTGCTTGGTTCCTGGTGTTAAAATTAGTTATATTCTTCACTTCAGAAAAAAGAAGAAGCTAAAGAACAGAAATTAGTCCTGAACTAACTAAATTGGAAGATTGAACATTTTATTTTTAGCAAGTGGATAGAGATTAGAAACCTATCATCCGTAATTTAAGCCCATCAACTTCTGAAATTCACTGATAGTACTTCTTCACTTCATAGTTGAGGTTTTAAACCATTTGCATTTTGAAGATTAATCTTAGAACACAACTTTATGAAACAGAACCAAACAGTTTAAAGCAATCTACCATCTTGTTCCAAAAATTATTTTCCTAGCAAAGCTTTCATCATCTAACTTACTGAAGCATAGAATTTTGTGAGTTGGATGATGAAAGCACAATGAAATAATTTTCTCACATATTGCACTTGCACAATGAAATATTTGCTGTTTTGAAGGGTGACCTCAGGAATAAAGAAGACCTGGAAAAGGTGTTTTCAGTTCAAAGGTAAAATGCACATCCTCAGTAGGAGTTATTATTATTTCCACTGATGTCTCCCATGGTCATAATTATGTTTCAACTGTATTTTGGAATCTGTAGCTATGACGCTGTAATACATTTTGCTGGATTAAAGGCTGTAGGAGAAAGTGTTCTGAATCCATTGCTCTACTACAACAACAATTTAATCGGTACCATAAACTTGTACGAGGCAATGGCAAAACATGGTTGTAAGAAGGTTCGCTGAACATTTTGTTCTTATGACATAGCCATCACTAGAGTATATTTATACCAATTTCCTACATTAAATGATACAACGTTCGTCCTCTTGTGCTACTTTGTATAGATGGTATTTTCTTCTTCTGCCACTGTGTATGGTCAACCCGAGAAAATCCCATGTGTTGAAGACTTTGAGCTTAAAGCAATGAATCCATATGGAAGAACAAAGGTATTATCTTTACGGATACCTCAACGGATACCTCAAGAAAGTATTTTGAATAGAATCAATTATGAAAAGCAGACAAAGAATGCTGTTTTGTCAAAAAAAAAAAAGAGAGGCTTACAGATGCAATATTGGTAAATTCAGTACTTTACTCTTAAGACTGCACAAAATTTTATGATATCAAGAGCGTCGAAGGAACTTTTCTACCTTCCATATATATCCTTATTCCACCCAACAGAAACAAAAACATTGCTTTTGTATTTGAAGTTCTATTTGAAATTATTAACGAGTTCAACTTAAAATCAACCATTTTTTTTTTAAATACAGCTTTACCTTGAGGAGATAGCTCGTGATATACAAAAAGCAGATCCCCAGTGGAGCATCATATTACTAAGATACTTCAACCCTGTTGGAGCGCATGAGAGTGGCAAAATTGGAGAGGATCCAAAGGGAATTCCCAATAATCTCATGCCTTATATACAGCAAGTGGCGGTTGGTAGATTGCCTCACTTGAATGTGTATGGCCATGATTACCCAACTCGGGATGGAAGTGCGGTAAGCAAACATTATTTTGGTCATGTTCCTATGTAACCAGTTCCAGCTTGCAAGTAACATATAGATTGATATTCATGTTATTACAGATTGTTCTACTTGGTGCTGGTAAATAATCAATAAAGAATTAAAGACCAATTGCTAACATACCCCATCCCCACCATGGCACCTTCCAACCCATCCAAATTTAATTTCCATCTTTAGAAAAGCAGAGCATGCATAATATTTATGTCATTTTCATATTAAACAGACTAATTTAGGGAAATACTCCTAAAAAGGAAGGAAATTGTAAGAAAGGTATTCCAAAGTGGCTACTTGGAAACATACCCTAAAATCCTTCACACATACACCCCATACAAAGGAAAAAAAGAATAATTATGTATATAAATTGTTGAGTTTTCAGTGTGTGCTTCTGTAAACCATGATTGTAATACATCTCCACTTAACATTTGTAATTCACTATTCTTCTTCTTCTTAAAAAAAAAAAAATTGTATATTACATGGCAATATGTTTGCTTTCCCATGAGCAGATTCGAGATTACATTCATGTCATGGATTTGGCAGATGGACACCTTGCAGCTCTAAGAAAACTTTTTGATTCAGAAGATAGTGGTCTCTCTCTCTCCCTCTCTCTATCTATCTATCTCTTGAAAGAAAGGCAGTGGCTGCCTATATTTTATAAAAAGAAGTGGCAAGTTGTCAATGAGTACTTAACATCAGAAAAAAAAAAAAAACCAAGACAAACTCCCTTTCCCTCTTTCGTCCATCTTCCCTAACATAAATTTTAATATCACATTCTAAGGCTATTATGCTCTTGTGACTATTCTAGGCTGTGTTGCATACAACTTGGGAACAGGACATGGCACATCGGTGCTTGACATGGTTTCGGCATTTGAAAAGGCATCTGGCAAGGTGGCCTTTTTTATTTTCTGAACGAAAAAACACAGTTGATACTTATATGCTGTTCCATTAATCTTTTTCAACTTGTTCAAATGACCAGAAAATTCCTATCAAACTGTGCCCTAGGAGACCTGGTGATGCTACCGAAGTTTATGCATCAATTGAGAAGGCCCGGAAAGAGTTAGGTTGGAGGTAAAATATTTTACCCCATTATATTTGTTGTATTTAGTATTTACTGTGAGGGCTTCCGAACCAGTACCAGTCTGTTCATTAATTCTTTCTTGGATTTGACTTTTTCCTTGTGAGCAAAATGGGGTTTAATTTAGTTGTCTCGGATTGGTTGGCTGGTATAGATATGAGCAAGCTGGCAGGTAGTTCTGATACGATAACAATTGATAAATGGAAAAAACTGATTGCAGTGCAAACTATGGCATAGAGGAAATGTGTCGGGATCAGTGGAATTGGGCGAATAAAAATCCCTACGGTTATTGTCCGCAGCCATGAAAGGAATTGTGCTCGGTGTCCATTAGACAGAATGCTGGAGAGGTGGTCAGAGCTTTCTATTATATCAATTACACATGATGATCATATGGAGCCTTCTAGAGAAGCGATTATAATCTAAAGAGCTTAAATGGTGTGTCCTTCAACTGTGCAATAGAAAAAAAAAAAAATTAAGTGTTTATCTTTTAACTGTGTTTATAAAAAAATTATTAATATTTATGCTACTATTGAAAAAAATTGCTTTTCTATAAAAATAAAAAAGAAGGAATTTGAGGACTTACAATTGGACAAAAGAGTTATGCAGATTTGTAGATTAAAAGGCTCAGTTGAACACAAGCTGTAGAGATGCTTTCTAGCAGTTTTGATATCAAATTGTGCTTTTCAATAAAGGGAAACCAATTGTTGTTCCCACAATTACAGAAACCCAACAGTAGAACTATAACGAACCTTGTTGGCTGTTGGCTGTTGCCTTGTCAAACCAGTACACCAAAAAGAAAACGTTTGGGGGAATTGTTTTCAATGTTGGGTAAATTCAAGGCACTAACTATCCACAAAAAGCGTCTGCCAACTAAGGTAAAAAATTGGGACTGGAACTATCTAAAAGGAAAAGAAATTTACAAAACACAAATTTTAGGGAAAGTGAAAACTCATATACTACAAAATCTCAAGGGAAAATAGCATCAACAAAGGCCTCGGCATCAAATGGCTGGAGGTCATCTAGGCCTTCACCAACTCCTACAAACTTTACAGGTATACCAAGCTCTTCTACCACACTCACCTGAAATTACAGAATGAAATAAACTCTCAAACCACCAGCTCATCTAAAGGCTAAGAAAGACTGCAATATATAGGACAGCCAATGGTTTAGGGTAGCTTACCACACATCCACCACGGGCAGTGCCATCAAGCTTTGTTAGGATAAATCCTGTCACTCCAACTACCTGTAGTGAAATATAATCCATATATTCAAAAAGATTTGAATCAGTTTACTGCAAGAAATCTACTACGACTCTACGAGCAAAGATTATTACTGAAGAAGAATGGATACTTGGCAATGACGAAAATACCTCATTGAACTCTCTTGCCTGCTGGAGCATATTTAGACCAGTTGTCCCATCCAATACCATTAAGGTCTCCTGTGTAGACAATTAGATTATTATTAAAATTAAGTTATGCAAGATTCTTAACAAACCACACACCAGGAATGACTTCAACAATAAATTAAAATTCATACATTGGGTGCACCGGGAATGACTCTAGCAACAGCTTTTTTGCATGCAATTAACTCTTCCATTAGCTTATAATTTGTATGAAGCCCTTCATAAAATCACAATAAAAAAAATATTAGAAAAAAGGAAAGAAATTATTCCAACTTTTTTCAAGATTGAGCTATATAGAAAAACCTACATAATTTAAATAAATGAGTGACCAATAAAAACACAAATATAACAACATACGTCCAGACGTGTCACACAATACAACATCATATTTCTCCTCCTTCCCTCTTTTCACAGCCTGCGAGAGAACTAAGCAGAGATAGGAATCAGATTTAAAGCTAAAAACAGCACAAGTATTTATACAGCTTTCAGTGAGTGTACCTGATTTTGCGCTTGCATTTTCGCCCTCGGCCATAACAATCTCAGAACCAGTTCTTTTGGCCCATACCTCTAGTTGGTCGCTGGCTGCTGCTCTGAATGTGTCTCCAGCTGCCATTAATACCTACACAAGTTTTACAATATAATCAGTAATAAAAATTACATGATTCCCAAATAACCCTCAAACAGAGCAAGAACACCTAAGAAAACAACTCAAAGCAACAAAACTAGAACATGTCAACATTAATCTCTGATCCACTACAGGTGGATGGGTTGAATAGACCTCGTACATTGGACCTCAGCCTGAGTAACCTTCCACTAGACGAGACTCTTGCCATGACTTTACCATCAAATTTTGTCAGATGAAAATAATATAGAGGTGCATTTGTTTTTTCTCTGGTACCATAATAATTATGAAGAGATTGGCAAGGAAGAGGCCCTACCTTAACACCTTCATTCTTTAACCTGTGAGCTAGCTTCCCTACAAAATTTGAATGTTAGAGATAAAAGTAACAACTCTCGGGTTTACTCTAAACATAACAGTGTCTCTCTCTCACTAACAATACACTCATAACCGGTTTTATTACAGAAGTATGAAAATAAGCACACTGCAAAAGCTTGGCCTTCGTATGAAAGCAATTTAAAGAGCATCTTAGATATTGCAAGCGCTTGATCTAATAACTTTTACAACATAATAAGCATTGTTTATAGAAATAACTGATATGGGTTTCAAAGCAAGTAATGTTATAAGATCCAATGAGGAAGACTCTGTAAAAGTAATTACCAAGAGAAGTAGTTTTTCCACCACCATTCACACCAACAACCATGATGACTGCTGGTTTCCTGGGATTGCACCAAAGAATTTACAAATTAATGAAGGGAAAATAAATAATCCTGATCATGAGATCTGCTGAAATAATATGAAAAGGTCCTATAAGGCTCACCAAGTGATAAGTGATAACCGATAAATACAGCTATTATGATGTTGTGTAAATTCAGTACATCTAACAATTGAGGCACCAACAGAGCTAGGAGGCAAAACCTGGATCCAAGCTGAAGCTCTGTGTTGCCTCCTTTGCTCGTCAACAACTGAAGAACACTCCTCTTTAGTGCTTCCTACAAAATTAATCACAAAATCCCTACTTCAGAAAAACTAATTCAAAATTTTGAAATGCTAAACACTCACTAGCACACAATTGTATCAACAAATGAGTTTAGCTTTACCTTGATCTCAGCTCCAGACTTGAGCTTCCCTGCTTTTATATCATCTCTAAGTATATCCACGATTTTAAAAGAAATCTTCGGCCCAAAATCAGAAACCAATAATGCCTGCGAATTAACAAGCAAATATTATTTAGAATGCACCACATTGAACCGTGAAGATTATGAAAATAACCTCTTCAAGCTCATCTAACACGCGATCGGTTTCTTCGAGGTTCCAGTAGAGAAGAAGCTCATCAACAACCGCTAGATTCTCTCTCGTCTTTGAAAAACCAGAGAATATTTTCTCCACATCGCTTTTCGCCTTCTCCTTTATCAACCGGCCGAGTCGGCTGAAGAACCCGGTCTGTCCGGTAGCGGCGCAACTGAACCGCCCGGTTGGACAACCGGTCCGGAGGAGGAAAGGTGTAGCGGGGGGTTTGGAGGGAGAGAGGAAGGGAATGAGCCGCGAGGTAGCAGCGGCCATGGCGCGCAGCGAGTGGAATGGATTAGGGACTTCAGATTAGTCGGGTTATTCACTCTGGTACGGATTTCACTGAGAATAAATTTGAGTTCGGATTGAATTCATTTATCGGATCGGGTAATCAGTAGGCAGGCCTGTCCAGGATGGCAGGATGTGTACGGTCAGGTTGGTTGGACACACTTGAGAGTAGGTCCGATGGGCATCGGACATACTTTGGTTCGATGGGTTTATTCACAGTCGATTGGCTTTAAGATTCATGCGAAACGCTTCAAACTTCATGCAGTCTGTTTCAATTTCGTGCGCACAGCTGTTAATGTAGATCGGACGGCCATCATGCTTGTTGAACCTAAAGTAGGTCTGATGGGCATCAGACCTACTCCGTTCTCGGTTTGACAAAATAGCAGGATGTAAATTTCTTTATGTTGAACTAATAAATAGTAAATTTTTTGGAGAAATATGTAAAGAAAAATTATAAATGTATAACTATCCTAGTAAAGTAGTAATGTATCCAGGGGCGGACTCATAAAGGCTCACGGGTAGGCAAGTGTCTATTTCTGGATTTAAAAACAAATTAGGCCCAGTATAAATTTGTCCAAGTGCCTACCCCTGATTCATTATTATGCCTACTCCTGAGTCCAGAAAAATTTAAATAATAAGACTCATACTCTATTGAAATATTCTTAGGTCCAGAATTTTTTTTATTAGTATTGTGCCTACCCCTGATTAAATTCTTGAATCCGCCCTTGAATGTACCACGCGATGATGCGGCGGACAATTTATGTAGACATAAAACAAAAATAATAGCATAAGAAATATATAATTTAAATTGAAAATTACAATCAACAATCATCACTTTGTCAAATAAAGCACGACATGCATTTTGGAAATAACAGAAATGGTTCACCATAATATTCCTTTTAACTGGATCAGAATAAAGAATGAATCAAAAGGGGAAAAAGGTCAATTGATAAAAATTGATACAAACAAATTAATGGAAATTTGAAAAATATCTCTAAGAACAAAAGGAAAGAGACAGATAATGGTATGAAATTTGTAAAACAACAAATCAGATTGGGACAGAACTGTTAGCATAATGTGTTGTCATTGAAATTTGAATCCAAACCTCTGCAACTACTGAATAAAATTCTAACTATTAGACTACAAACACACATTTAGCACTGTATAACATAGGCTAAACTATATAAAAGCTTCTAAAAAAATAAACAATTAAATTAAATTTCAATATGCACGATTAAAATTTTTAAATGATGAGAGTAGCTAAGTACTCTTGGGCTATACCTGGATCTGCTCCAGGTCAAATGGATATTGACTTAAACTTTTGCTTGAAAATGGATTAAATTACTAAAAAAAAAAGAATTTATAGGTATATAATTTTTCTTTATTCTTCTGAGCACGAATTGATAGGCATATAATTTACACTTCATAGAAAGAATTTAAGCTTATAAGATTTTTCACCTATGTTATATTATCAATACTTTCATCCGTTTCGATTTTTTTTTTTTTCATTTATTATGAATTGATGAGTCATATTTTCTCATTTTCTTATTTAATAGAGTTTGTATTCTTCTGTTGTAATTTTTTTATACAGTTAATCGTGTTGCTTTAAAAAAAATTTATATATGTTGAAATTTATTTGATTGTAATATTTTTTTATAGAAATGGCCGATCATTGTTAAAATTCAACTTATTTTTGAAATAGATATTATATTTTTGAAAGCAAAGTCCGAAAAACAATTCTAAGAAGCATTCCTCGATAATAACACGAACAAACTATGCCGGTATTTATTGTCATGGATCTTTAGTTTTTTGTAATACAAAATGTAACATAATTCCTGTTTGATGGTTGGTAAGAGGGTAGTAGTTTAACATTGCAACAAGGGTACCGATGTCATCTTTTTTTCTAATATATAGATGACAGTATTTTGTTATAAGCATGTGCTTTCTTTGGCAAAAATGGGCAAAATTGGAAAATACGCTTTTATCAGGTCTACTTTTGGAAAATATTTTCTTTTACTAAGTGCTGGTGACCATCTTTTTCTTCAGTTTTGAGTATCATTTTGTTTTTGTTTTCTTTGAATTGAGTACTAAGTTAATCCGGTACCATAAACAGACCTGTACTAGATTCATATTGGTACTGCCCTTGATTGCTCATAGTGGTACATACCTTTATGAAATTAAGCATACTGGTAAAAAATACCAGTACATTATGGGAAATATCAGTAGGGGCCAGCAGCCACTAAAATGGCCCTCTTTGATTTAGTCATGATATATATGAGTCTTTTTTTCTTTTAGATTTTGAATTTTTGTATAGTCTCTTTTCTGTTTGTTTTCTTTATGTAATTTATCTTTGCTTTTCTTTCTTTTTTGTAAATAAGAAAAAAAAAAAAGGCACATCTAGTGTCAGAGTTATGCAATTAATGGTCTTGATCGGTACACATTAATGAAAGCGGTACATAGATTTTAGTTAGACATAAAAAGTATTTCAACAAAATAAACACTTAAGCAAGAACAAGAATAAAAGTGTCATTTTTATTTAAAGTGAAATCGTTTTCTTCTTTTGTATAGACTTTCCAATCATAAACTAGAAATGAATTCAATTCTTTTCTATTTATATTCCGATCAATAAAATTCAATTGAAAATTATTTCTATTGAATACTATTGAATTAAAATCAATTGAACTTAGTTGTTGTGTTCCGATCAGACCAAAAATCTAACCTTTCTCAAAAAACACAGGTCCAGAAAACACCTACCTCATTCTCAAAGAACCGGACTCTCCAGTTAGTGGTACTTTTTCTCCGCTGTAGTCTCTCTCACGGTATCACCCTCGCCCGAACCGAGAAGAAACGTGAACCAACCTCTCCACGGCTCCACCCCTCTCTCCTCCTCCCCTTCCGAATCCCCTCCAGTTGTCCCTATCTCCCTCCTGAAGTAACCGAATCGGGACCTAAAGAAATTAAAAAAGGATGGAGATGCCGGAGGGATCGGTGAGGAACGTACTGGAGCAGGAGTCCCTGAAATGGGTTTTCGTCGGAGGCAAGGGAGGGGTGGGGAAGACGACATGTAGCTCCATCCTCTCCATTTTGCTAGCAGAAGTGCGACAGTCGGTGCTGATTATCTCCACCGACCCGGCCCATAACCTAAGCGACGCGTTTCAACAGCGCTTCACCAAGATCCCCACGCTTGTCAATGGCTTCTCCAACCTCTATGCTATGGTAATTTTCTGTTTGTGCTCCTTGCTCAATTGGATTGATTCGAGTGGGAATTTTAGGGGATTTTGATGGTATCTGTGGTTAATTGGGTGTAGGAAGTAGATCCGAAGGTAGAAAATGATGAACTGGCTAGTGATGACGGCATGGATGGCATCTTGTCAGAACTAACTAATGCAATTCCTGGAGTTGATGAGGCTATGAGTTTTGCTGAAATGCTCAAGTAAGAAACATCTCTAGTGTTAAAAGATACAAACTCTGAGTTAGAAACTATTAAGCCTTAGGCTCTTACTGTTGTACTGATGCCAGTGTGAGATCTTTATAGAGTTATATATTGAATTACACCAAGGAGTTTACCATAATGAAACATTACATGTTGAATCAATGCACGCTAGTTCATTTAAACTTGTAAATAGGTACTGATGGCAATATATCACAGAAATTGAAAATTTAATTCCACTTATTAAAATGTTTAGTTGATATTTGCTAATAACATTTAATATCCTGTGTTATTTTTTGAAACCCTGTTGTTTATAGAAGCCTATGCACCCATCTTGTATCAACTGCTGACTCAAGGAAAATGCATTAATTCCCCTTTTGTTTTTTACTTAGATTGGTGCAAACAATGGATTACTCAGTTATAGTGTTTGACACTGCTCCTACTGGACACACATTAAGACTATTGCAATTCCCGTCAACATTAGAGAAAGGCCTAGAGAAATTGATGTCTCTTAAGAATAAATTTGGTGGCCTGATAAACCAGGTGTGTCATTATTTACTAAAGTGTACTTTGCTTAAAGTAACCTCATAGAGCTGGTTTAAAAATTTGAGTATTTATGACAGGCAACTCGACTTTTTGGCCTTGGAGATGAATTTAGTGAAGATGCGATGCTTGGTAAACTCGAGGGCATGAAGGATATTATTGAAAAAGTCAATCGGCAATTTAAGGACCCTGTATGATTTTGTTTGCATGTAGCTTATTTAATTGATTTTTTTTAAATAGGTTTGTACCAGTTGATGATGTATACAATTGTTTTATTGAGGTTACATCTTCAATGTGTAATTCAGGCTAACATGGACTAGCTTTAAGGGTAAATTCAGATTGTATTCTCTACTTTTAATTTGTAGAATTTATTCTTTTGCTTGACAGGACATGACGACCTTTGTCTGTGTGTGTATACCAGAGTTTCTGTCTCTTTATGAAACAGAAAGACTGGTACAAGAGCTTGCAAAATTTGATATTGATTCTCACAATATCATCATTAATCAAGTGATTTTTGACGAGGAAGGTACAAATAAAATGTCTCATGATGCGGTCATTCTTTTATTCAACATTCCTTTAGTCTTTACAAATTAGAACTATTTTGTAAAATCTGTATGTACATATTTTCTACAGCCGTTGAATCTAAGCTACTGAGAGCTAGGATAAAGATGCAGCAGAAATACATCGATCAGTTCTACATGTTGTATGAAGATTTCAATATTACCAAATTGCCTCTTCTTCCTCAGGAGGTACCATCCTTCAGTCCATTTTAACTCTTCCATAATATGCACAAAAGTTTTTTTCTTAAAGTCGGTATGGTTAATGTTGCATAAATGTATAACTAGGTCACAGGAGTCCAAGCTTTGAAAGCTCTGTCTCGGCATTTTCTCACCCCCTATCAACCGCGCCTGATAAAAGGTACATTAGAAGAGCTGGAAGAGAGAGTATCTATCTTGAAATCTCAATTGCGAGAGGCCGAGACAGAATTAGATAGGCTCAGGAAAGGCAAACAGAAGGTCTAGTAATATTTTTTTGGTCTTACATTATTTCTGGTACGTATAAACGGCTGTATAATTTATATTTTATGAGGCATGCATCTCCTTTACATTTTTTTGTTTTCTTAGCTGTATTGATTATTGCTGCTCTTTTTTTGTTCTTTTTTTTTTATTGTGGTTGGTGGTTGTAGTTGTTGTGTCATGTACTATTAATGTACTCAGTGCACCAATAGTTAGATGAGCGTTCTCTTGTTTATTTTCCTTATGACAATAAGTTTTTTTAGATGAATGATTATGTGGGAATATATTGTTTAATAAAAAGATTTGTGGAATTGATTTTGTTGTTCATGTTACTCCACAAAACAGGCACGGTTATGCTATTTGACATGCTTTAACTTTTTCCAGAGATGGGCTTCCCTATATTCGAATAAACAAGTGTAAATGCCTGTACCAGAAGTGTTAAATGTTTGTACGGTTGTACCACTTTTGTACAGTAGTGTAGGAAACAAAAGTTTATATTTAAGAAAACAGATAAATTTAATACAGGAAGCTCTCAACATTTGGAACCAATGGTGGTGCTGATTAGTATAACATATTATGCTTATTTTTAGTTATAAAACTTATAAATGTGGAATTTTGTCAAATTTTATTATAAAATTAACAAAAATTTGGTTAAAAATATAATCTAGAAAAGATTGAACTGTAATTATTTTATACTTTAATATGTAAGTTAATATGAAAATAGATATAAAACGTTCCAATAATTGAGTTTGTGTTCGATTACAAGTATAAATTGATTCGAATTCAATAGCTCAAATGATTTGATTTGATTTTGAATGGAATCGATTTGATTTATAATCAAATCAGGCTAGAATTAGAGTGAGTTTGCTTGATTTTGCAATCCTACTTTTAGCTTTCACTCAGAAAAGATGAGAAAAAAAGAAAGAAAGAATGTCGCTGTATTATTTGTCCCCTACAAAGTAGCTCCATATCTTTCCGTGGGGGCACTTATAATGCGCAAAAAAAATGGCTATACAAAGGAATATACGCTAAAATGTTCCCCATTATCTTTCATCTTAATTTGATGAGAGCTTAAAATCTCATTTCCGTCTGTATTTATTACGATGGAAGTATTACTGTCAAATAAAAAATTGCATTTTGGGTGCAGATATCTCATTATGAAGTTTTTGTTTGTGTGTGTGAATGTCCCACTTAAATCTTGTTTATTAAATGTAAAAATATAATCCAATAGACTCAAATTTCAACATCATCAACAGTCATTAAATATTTTGATGGCATATTTGCATCACGGTAAATCTATATATGTCATCTGATCTCATCCAAATAATCTGGATTTCACAGCACTCTTGCAATTTCTTACTTTTTAGACGGCATATCATAAATATTGAACAAAAGATGACAAAGGATAAAGAAAAAAAAAGTTATATTGGTAAATAAATTGTTTGACAACTATGACAACAAACTCAATAATTGTGAAAAACAAAAACAATTATAATTCTTTATGATTTAGATATGTTGTGTATAAAAGATTAAAATAATGTATTAATGGGCAAAAAAAATTCTAAAAATTACAACAAAATTAATGTACCACCTACCTAAATCATAAATAACATATGAAGTTGTGAAATAAAGTTGGTTGTTTATATTTTTAAAAATTGAATTACACAAATTATCATGTATAATAATTATTTAAATGTAAATATTAAAATTTATTGTGCTCTGTTTGTTAATAAAATATCTTTACTTCTGAATTATGAACTAATTAAGGAAATAGTTGGCTCATATAAAACAGTTCCAAAAATTTCTCAAATGGTAGTTAAATCACATAATAGTTTTTTTTTTTTTTTTTAAATTGGACTGTTATGAACTTATGATAATTATTTTAGTTCTTATTATACAAGACGTAAGTTGCAAAAAAAAAAAAAAATGATCATCATAGCATTTATCATCCCGTGAAATATTATAGTGGTGCTTACAGGAGCGGATCTAGAATTTTCGTCAGGGGGCAAAAATATATCGAATCGGATTTAAATAACTAATTGGGTTTAAATCCATTAACTTATTGGGTACTCGATAAAAATAATATTTTAACTTATACTTTTCAATATTTTGATTTGTAATTTATGATGTGCTAACTTATAATTCTAATTACCAATCAAAATTCGACAAATTTATTTCAATTTAAACTCTAAATTTAACCCGAATTACAAATCAAACATCCAGAGGGGGACACAAAAATTTTAAGGAGGGGCAAAGTCAGTTGGGACAGATAGATCTCCACTAAAACTCAAAATTCAGAGAGGCAGCTGCTCCCCCCCACCCCTCGAGACCATGTGGGTCCGCCCCTGAATGCTTAGCAGCTAACACTATTTAAAACCTTGGAAAAATTTCTGGTATACCCATCTAAACTTTTAAAATAGCCAATTTACCCATAAAGTCACCATAATATCCAATTTCCCTATCAAAAATTAACTCTTTTTTTTTTTTTTTTTTATCCCCTTTCAATTATTTAACATTTTTATTAAAATTATATTGACTATTATACCCTTTATTTCTAAACGGAGGTGTCCAGTTCTTGTAATTTTTTGTGCTTCGTCTTCGTACTGACACAGTGACACTAGCGATTTCACTGCCTAAATCACAAATTGCCAGAAGCGATCCCATGCCGCCCCTCCTTTGCTGACCCCCTCATCTCGCACACCAGTAAGCCGGAGATAAGAGAGAACCAAGATGGTCCGTTTACTACAATTTTGGCTTTGCTTACTCGGAACAGATTCGATTGTGAAGGGAGAGAGAGAAAGGGAGAAAATAGTCAGTGGCAATATAAGATTATTTTTTCTTTCTCTGGAGTCAATACCTCTTCGTTCTCAGGTTTCTCTCTTCTCTTATCTCTGATTTAACACGAAATTTTCATACATCTCTAAATACTTGAAGTCTTGAACAAAGTACAGTTCTTTTCAACTTATGGTTTGCCCTTTGAGTGATCAGTCTAAATTGAGAACTTGTGCTCTAAAAGGGGTCTTTGATTTTTAATAACTTGTATTGTAAATCCTCAATTTATAAATTTGGTTTATTTACATCAAAACTAGTACCTCACTGATCGAGTAGATGTTAGTATGGTATCAGTATTGTTTGGGGTCCGTGGATAATACTATCAAATCCAGTACCACATATTCCCATTTGATTTCCCTCATTGATATCTGACGGTAGCGAACTATCTGACAGTCTCTATAGAACTAGTATTGATATGTGGCTCTTTTATGCTTTCTGGTTTAGTAATAACTTTTTAATGTATTTACAAAATGTATTAGGCATGGGACCTGACAACACTGCACAGGGTCTTTTGATGTCAAAGCAAAAAGGTTAATTTGCTTTAATCAGAATCCAGGTTTCCGTGCGCACATTGCCTTAATCTCATCAAGATCCACAGTTGGCCTTAATCAGAACTCAGGTTTCCTACCCTCTCATCCCGGTTGGCAATTTTCCAACCACGTCTGGCCTAACTGTTGACGGGATCGGCATCACCGTGATGTCAGAAATTGAATGACCCTTTTGTCGGCGGCCGACCATCATTGGAACGGCCAAGTCATCACTGACTTCATCAATTAGGAAGTTTTGAGGCTGGAAACTGATCTTCACGGACTTAGTCGTCGTTTGTTTCACTAAACTTGCTTCATTCCTCGCATAAAAGAAGCATGGTTTCTATATTTCAAAGAGGTTGTTGGCAACAATTCGAAACTGAAATCAACAAATTAGATATTGTCATGAATGATTGAGACTGGTTCTTGTCTTCTTTAGTGCTCTTTGACAAATTGTGTTGATTTGTTCGAAATTTGAGATTATTTGTTCTTAGTTTAAATGTATTTGATGTTCTCAATTTTGGATGAAACTAATTCGTGCATTAAATAGTAAAGAGATGTACTTTAATGGTAATTCGTTTAGATGTATTTGTTGCCACCACTAGTGGAAAAACACACATCAGGATCGGTTAATTACGCACATCAGGAACGGACATAGAGCCGATCCTGATCCAGCCTAAACTGTATCGGTTAAACAACCGATCCAGATATCAACCATCTGGATCGGTTATTTTAATAACCGATCCCGATTGTTAGTATCTGGATCGGTTCTTATTATTAAATCAATCCTAAATTTAGTATCTGGCCAAATATAAAAATATTTTTTTAAATTACAACTATAAATCTGGATCGGTTCTTTAATACAACCGATCCTGATAGTTATCTGGCTCGGTTAAATATAATGAACCGATCCAGATGGATGTTATCTGGATCGGTTCTTAATAAAGAGTCGATCCTAATAGTTAACTGGATCGGTTAAATATAAAGAACCGATTCTGATTTGTTATTGTGTTTTAAAAAAAATATTTTATATTTGGCCAGCTTCCACTATATTTTGCTGGCCTATATAGGAAATCAACCCATGTTTTTTTGCAATCATCGAATATCATGTGCATCCTAAATTATCACAAATCGATACACATCCTAAATTATTACAAAAATATCACGTTCAAGCAAAATTTACACCATATCCTAGAATTAAACTCCTAAATTATCACAAATTATCACATCCTAAATTGTTTTACTTTTTTTAATCAGTACTTCCTTTAAGAAATATTTACACCACAAGTTGCGAATGTCGTTGATTTTGTAATCCGAGTAGCTAGCGGAAAAGTCCTGTATTTTTTAAATGATAGAAGAGCACAATTAAATATGTATTTAATTATATTTGAAGCAACTATGCTTACTTTTGGAAAATATATAGTATATATACCTTTAAGTTCGGAAAAACACGGAGGAAGCGATTTATTATGTCATGCACGTACATCATGACATAATATCCACATTCCCAACCGCCGCGTTGTTGTGGGCACTATATTACACATCAAGACAGTTAAAAAATTAAATAATTTTTGCACATCTAGATTTTCACCAATTTTAATTTGCATCTAGGTCCCTATAATCATATCATAACCAAATTTCACCATTCATGCTATTAAGGGCATGCATGATATTTTGAGTTGAGCTTTTGAAGCAAAATACACCACATGTTACCTAATATAAATACAAATTTTAAATTCTTGATTCTCATCAATCCAAGTTAAAAATACTTCATTAATTTATTTATATGTGCTTGTAGAATGAGAAATATAGATCAAATCAAAAACACTTGAATTTCCTTTCTTGATTCTCTATGGGATTGTGCCTAAAATTAGTTAGCATTTGAAATAAAAAATGAAGGAATAGGGTTTATATTACCCTAATCAACCATCAACCGAGATAAATCAACAAATGAAGAAAATGTAGAAGAGAAAACACTTGTTTTGAGCAGAGAGAGTTCAAAGATCAGCAAAAGACCTAAAATAGGGCACAGACAGATCGTGCACTGGAAATGGAGCAAAAGACCTCGTGCACTGGAAGGGGAGGAGGTGTTAACTAGGTATCAGAATCGGTTACTATAAATAACCGATCCTGATAATCATCAGGATCGGTTCTTAAATTAGCCGATCTTGACTGTTAGGTATCTGGATCGGTTACTAAAATAACCGATCCTGATACCTAACAATCAAGATCGGTTAAATAATTAACCGAGCTTGACTGTTAGGTATCAGGATCGGTGTTCTATAAACCAATCTTGATTGTTATCAGGATCGGTTAATAAATGACCCGATCCTGATACTCATTATCAAGATCGGTTATTTTAGTAATCGATCCGGATACCTAGCAATCAAGATCGGTTCATTTGTTTACCCGATTCTAAAGGTATTAGTGTCAGTGTTTTAATTTAACCGATCCTGATGAGGTATACTGTTTGCAGATTTTTCACTAGTGCACTAATTTTCTTTCTGTTTTTTTTTGTTTTATTAATCTTTTCATTTGACATTTCTACCTAAACTGTCTCTATTATAGAGTACTCTTTCTTAGAATTCAGATTAAATATAGAAGAAAGCAAGAAACAAAGAAATCTCATAAAACATAAAAATTAATCAAGAACATTACTAAAACACATGATATCAACATTTCTCATGATTAGCATATTGGAAACTCAAAAGAAGAGACACAACTAGAATTTGAAAGACTTAGCAACGGCTGCCAAGTATTGCGTAAATTAATTTTTTGTGTTACATCCATGCTCTCTTAACACATACATTACATCAACCAAACTTGTACACTCACATCAATTCTTGTCAATATTATGAACCAAATACATCCTATAAAAGGTAATCTAATCTAATCTAACTCGTTTGAGGCCTTTAGCAATGCAACAATCATTTGATTCAAGTTTCTTTTGTTTTGTTTAATTTGTCTTTGGTTATTTTTATTCAGACTAGTAGTGCACTGTTCAGAAAAGTATATAACAGATGCTAATGTAGCACTGTTATCATATAATGTTCGGCTAGTTTGGTTCCTTTAATCTGTGTCACACCAAGCTAGTATATTTGATTTAATGCAGCTGATTGTAACAGTGTAATAGAGGAACATTTCTTCACAATGGCCAGTTAGAGGCGCTGCGTTGGTTGTTGGTAAAATCCAATTTCAAATTGATGGAGAAGAAGCTTCTCCGCATTTACTGATAAGAGAATTAAGTGGTCAGAGAATGAAGTTGTCAGAGGGGGGCAA
Source organism: Carex parvula (assembly GCA_025461045.1). Lineage (NCBI taxonomy): Eukaryota > Viridiplantae > Streptophyta > Magnoliopsida > Poales > Cyperaceae > Carex > Carex parvula. The sequence continues at coordinate 99,844 of JAJGRW010000014.1, read as the reverse complement.
TGGAAAGTTACAATGGAATCTGTGGGAAAAATAAAGGTGACACAACACTCCCAGAAAGCTCCCTCCCTCCCAGATTTTATTAATGATTAATTTCTGTGTATTACAAGCTACGGCAGTGTGTCCCTTTTAATATAGGGAGAAGCAAATACAATTAAGCTAAGTGCTCAAGAAAAGAAACAAATAAAATTGCTAATCTCCTAAAGATAGAAAACAATCACAGTGAAATATCGCCAGATAATATTCCAGAAATGCTTCTGCCAGCCTGTAGCATGTATGTTGCGCAACACTCCCCCTCAAGTTGACCCGTAGAGGTCATCGGAGGTCAACTTGCTCTTCAACACTTCAAAAATTCCCTTAGACAATGGTTTTGTGAAGATGTCCGCTATTTGATCAGCACTTCGGATGTATGCAGTTTCAATGACTTTGTTCAAGATCTTCTCTCTCACGAAATGACAATCCACCTCAATGTGTTTGGTCCTTTCATGAAAAACTGGATTCGTTGCAATGTGTATTGCAGCTTGATTGTCACAGAATAGCGTAGTAGAATTATTATCCGAATTGTGCCCCAACTCTTTAGCAATAGCCTTAACCAGATGATCTCGCTTGCTGCCGCTGCCATAGCCCTATATTCAGCCTCTGCACTAGACCTAGCCACCACTGCTTGTTTCTTACTTTTCCAAGTAACTGCATTTCCTCCTACAAACATACAGAAGCCTGTAGTGGACTTTCTGTCAAGTGGACTTCCGGCCCAGTCAGCATCAGTATAACCCACTATATTAACATGACCATGTTTTCTCATTAAAATACCTCTTCCTGGCGCAGATTTTAAATACCTTAATATTTGATTAATAAGTTCCGAGTGTCCCTTCATAGGTTTTTGCATGAACTGACTCACGTAGCTTACTGCATACGCTATATCGGGTCTAGTAATAGTAAGGTATATTAATTTACCCACAAGTCTTTGAAACATGCCAATATCTTCAAGAGGTTCATTATCAGTGGTACTTTTCTGACTAAAGTCCATTGGAATATTAGCTGGTTTGATACCTAACTTACCTGTTTCTCTAAGTAGGTCCAAAACATATTTTCTTTGAGAAAGAAACAAACCTTTGTGTGAGCGAGCAATTTCAATACCCAGAAAGTACTTTAGATTACCTAAGTCCTTAATGTCGAATTCAAGACTCAGGTGACGTTTCAGGGTTTCTATGCCACTTAGATCACTTCCTGTAATCACCAAATCATCCACATAGATTAAGATAACAATGATACCTTTGTTTGAAGTCTTAGTGAACATGGAAGAATCTGCCTCACTCTTTTTAAAACCGACCTTAACCAGAGCCGAACTCAGTTTACCGTACCAGGCCCTTGGTGACTGCTTCAAGCCGTAAATTGCCTTTTTTAACCTGCAGATCAGACCACTCTCTCTTGGCACAGGTAAACCAGGTGGCAAGTCCATGTAAACTTCTTCTTCGAGATCCCCTTGGAGAAAAGCATTTCTCACGTCCATTTAGAATAGTGGCCAGTCGTAATTCGTTGCGACTGACATAAGAGTGCGGACAGTATTCATCTTGGCCACAGGAGCAAAAGTTTCCTTGTAATCTACTCCGTAAGTCTGGGTATACCCTTTGGCAACTAATCTGGCCTTATACCGTTCTAATGTTCCGTCACTTTTGTACTTGATTTTGTAAATCCAACGACACCCAACTGTTTGTTTTCCATTTGGTAGTTTGACAAGATCCCAGGTTTGGTTTTGTTTTAACGCATCAAGTTCATCATTCATGGCATTAACCAAATTGTTATCCAGTTTGGCCTCTTCAAAGTTGTTTGGTTTAGAATCCTTTTCAATTTGGGTTAAGAAAGAATAGAACTTTGGTGAAACTTTATCATACCTGATAACTTCCTGTATTGGGTATGGCGTGGTGTGGTAAGTCACAAAGTCTTGGAACTTGGCAGGTTGTTTTGTTACACGGGTTGATCTTCGCACAGGACCTGTTCCTGCATGCCCTTGATCTTCTTCATTTTCGAGCCTGTTAGAATCAGCCATAGGGCTTCCACCTGATTCGGGCCTAGATGGAGTGTTCTCATTTGCATGAGTTGGACTTGGATCTTCGTGGTTTGAATTCGTTCTATCAGCAGTGCTAGGCCCATCACGGTCGCTGGTATCTTCTACCAATGTCTCATTTGGGCTCATTTGAATTAAACTCGGCCCATATTGGTGATCCACTGGAATTGCAGCGATCTGAAAATCTTTATATGCAGTTATCTCCCCCTGATTTTCTGTCGCATAAAACATCTTATTTTCATCAAATCGTACATCTCTAGAGACGAAAGCACGTTTTTGTTTTGGGTCATAACACCTATATCCTTTTTGTGTTGAAGAGTAACCAACAAAGATGCATTTTCGTGCATGTGGATCTAATTTCCCTGCATTTTGTGAATGGACATAACAAATGCAACCAAAAACACGCAAGTGAGACAAATTGAATTTCCTGTTGTATAGCATTTCCATTGGGCTTTGAAATTCAAGAATCCGACTAGGAAGTCGATTTATCAAATAGCATCCTGTGAGAACGGCATCAGCCCAGTAGGTTTTAGGTAAATGAGCCGAAAAAAGCAAGGCACAAGTTATTTCAAGTAGGTGCCGGTTTTTCCTTTCAGACACACCATTTTGTTGGGGAGTACCAACGCAGGAAGTTTGATGCATGATACCATTATTATGCAGGAAAGTTTGAAATGCATGATTTAGGTATTCAGTTTCGTTATCGGTTCTAAGAGTTTTAATTTTTCTATCAAATTGATTTTCAACCATTTTGCAAAAAACTTGAAATTTCTCACATACCTCCTTTTTGGATTTGAGCAAATATAACCAAGTGGCACGAGATTTATCGTCAATAAATGTGACAAAATATTTAAAACCCTCTTTGGATTCCACAGGTGCATTTCCCCACACATCAGAGTGAACAAGATCAAACACATCATTAGATTTATTAGAATGCTCAGGAAAAGGTAGCTTATGAAGCTTAGCAAATTGACAAGGTTCACAGTTATTGAAATCATGAATTAAAGACAAGTTTAAATGTTTCAAGACTCTGTCAGACGGATGGCCCAATCTCTTGTGCCAGAGTTGAGAAGAGGCTGTATTTACTGTAGAGAGTGCCAACTGATCCGGCTCTAACACATATAATCCATTGACCAGGCTACCTTCACCAATCGTCTTCCCTGAACTTCTGTCCTGAAAGACTACTTTCTGAGGAGTAAAAAGGACATTGCAACCCAGTTGATTAGTACATTTGCTTATGGATAACAAATTTGCCTTTAAATTCGGTACCACAGTAACACCTATATCTTTTGAAAAAATGCGAGCTGTTCCTGTTCCTTTTGTAGGTATTACTAGACCATTTGCTACAGTAACATGTGGGTAACTTGTTCCGGGTTGAAACTTTGTTAACAATTCACTGGAGGTGAACATATTATCGGTGGCTCCTGAGTCTATAATGATTTTTGAAAAGGAAGTAGAAAGTGCAAAAGCATTACCAGTATGTTGGGCAACATGAGACTCTCCACTTGGACCAGCATGAGCCGATTCACTGTCAGTGGTGCACTTCTTCATTAGAAAGTCAATCTGTTTGGTGATATGCTCCAATTTATGTTGAATACCATCATTCTCAGAATTTGCCACCAAATTTGCCTCATTAGACCGATTGCGTGAAGGTTTGAGGTGAGGATGCAACACCCAACACCTTTCTTTGGAGTGCCCACTTCGATTACAATGGTCACAACAAAACCGAGCACCCTTCTTATCCTTTCCCTTGGTCCATTTGTTACTGTCACCAGTTGTAGAGCTAGAAAAATGCGCATAGTTTTCTGAATTTTGAGGAGTAGTTACCTTTTTTCCCATTACTCTTTTGCGGGTCTCCTCACTCTGGATGATGGCACACACAGAGTTGAGTGTTGGCAATTCTGGTCTTATCAGAATCTCTCTTCTTACTTCTTCATAATCGGAGGTGAGACTAGCTAGAAGGTAAAAGATTTGGTCCTGTTGCTCTCGCTTGATGTATTCCATCACTGTTGCAGCGACGGGTCGGTACTGACGAAGCTCTTCCCACTTCTGCTTAAAGGCTCCAAAGTGTTGCAAAAAGGACTGATCTTGTTCTTGTTTAAGAGATGAGATACTTTGCTGTATTTCAAAAACTCGAGAGGAATTGTTAGCATGCATTTCCATACATTTCAAAAATAGAATCCCACAATTCTTTAGAATTGTTTGTATAGGCAAAAATACCATAGAGTTTCGGTTCTATGGAATTTAGAATCTGTGACATAACCCGCAGATCATTCACTTCCCATTCAATGTCTTTACCATCTTTCTCTGTCTTTGTTTTTGGATCTGTCTCCGTTGTTGGCGTCTCACCTACAGTCTTAGTTCTGCCAAGGATGTGCTCGAGCTTAGACTGCCCTCCAAGTGCCAGTTTGATGGCTCGGGCCCAGTTTAGGTAGTTATCACCATTCAACAGAAAATTGACAAGAGATTTATTAGACTTTTCTTGGTTTTCGTCAGCCATGGGATCAATTGGTGAAAACGCAAAAATAAGGGGTGAATGTAAAAATAACTCTGACAGTACCAGAGATGATTAGCGGATCGGGTACAGTGAGAAATTTATGCTCGTTTGCAGTAGAAAAAAAACTGATATATCGTCAAGAGGAGGGGCAAAGCAACTTCGTCAAACAGCGAAACGAAAGCCAAGAGATGTACTAGCAAGAACGGAATAGATGGAGTATCTAGATCACCTTCGGCATAGCCATCAGCAATCAGTACAACCAATCAACTCCCGCTTTGATACCATGTGGGAAAAATAAAGGTGACACAACACTCCCAGAAAGCTCCCTCCCTCCCAGATTTTTATTAATGATTAATTACAAGCTACGGCAGTGTGTCCCTTTTAATATAGGGAGAAGCAAATACAATTAAGCTAAGTGCTCAAGAAAAGAAACGAATAATACAATTAAACTAAGTGCTCAAGAAAAGAAACAAATAATACAATTAAGCTAAGTGCTCAAGAAAAGAAACAAATAATACAATTAAGCTAAGTGCTCAAGAAAAGAAACAAATAAAATTGCTAATCTCCTAAAGATAGAAAACAATCACAGTGAAATATCGCCAGATAATATTCCAGAAATGCTTCTGCCAGCCTGTAGCATGTATGTTGCGCAATATTTGAAGTAAGAGGCGGGTAGTTAGAACTCAGATGTACTCTTTCAAATTAGGCGTTTTTATTTTTTATATAGTTACGGGTAGGTTCTCTTTTTAAAAAGAAGAAGAGCAGGGAGGAGGGGAGAGAGAGGTGGAGCAATAGTAGCTGCGCAAGGAAGAAGAAGAATAGATCAAAGGAAATATTTGAGCATACTCTTTCTTTTTTCAATGCTCCATTAAATTCAATGTTGTTACCATCTCAAGGGACATCTCCATTTACAATTGGAGAGTATAATGGTCAATATAATTTTAAAAATAATTAAATAAAAGATTAAATAATTAAAAGGGGATAGAAGAAAGAAAGTTAATTTTTGGTGGGGATATTGGATATTATGGTGATTTTATGGGTAAATTGGCTATTTCAAAAGTTTAGATGGGCATATCAGAAATTTTCCCTTAAACGTTTATCATAATCTAATATAGTAAGTAAATGCACAAATTACAGTGTGGAGAGCTAGCAATAGCCAATAAGCCGACCTTTTGCAGAGCACCAAGAACCGCATGAATTGTTCTGTATACATTGAGATGAAAAGGCAAGACCGCAAGAGAAAGCTAAAGCTTACACTACTGGCGGCCATTTTTTCTTGTTGATAGAGTCAAATTGCTTTTCTTTCTTTTCTTTCCTTTTTATTATATGTAATGCTAGGATGAGGTGTTAGAAAACTAGGATTCTGTACATAAACTTTTTCATATATTATTAGAAATTTGTTGGCGTACGTACTTCACCGCCAACCATAAAAAAAGAGAAAGCTTACACCGTCCGATTAATATCCTGCACCAATCTTGACAGGAAACCAAGGCTCCAAATTTAAGAGTGGAGAATTCCTTTTGCAAAGCATAACTAAAAGAGAATACAAAAGTCTAGATATGAAGAGAACCCAATGCCAGGTAAAGAGAGGGAGCTTTTTGGTTTATGGATAGGGATGTGCATTCAGAGAAAAAGGATATCCATGGCATTATGCCACTTCTCAATTTTGGAGATGCCATTGCGGATGTACACTATAAAAGGGGCTGAAATGTTTATCGAGAGAACCCAAGCAGCAGCACAGGAGATGTCAATTGTCGGTAGCGACCAGCAAGCGAGATAGTTTTAAGGCTACCCTCCTTTGGCAGGCAATGGAGAGAGAAAAGTTTAGAAAGAGATCGTACATTATTCCAATAGTCTAATCCAAGGGCTTGCCAAAGGAGAGTTGCCCTATGACTGCCTCAGTTTTAGTGTGCATGCTACATCAACTTAACTGTAAGAGCTTTTCGTGCAAATATGCCTCCAAGGTAAACAATTATTTACATCTTCATACTCAATATAGTACATATATATAAATAGGTTGACAATAAATAATTAAGGGTATTTTTTTGTAATATTGGGACATGTGGGAGATGAATAGAGTTGATTAGTTGTCATACAGTTTACTCTTAGTCAAAACGAACCCTATTGACCCCTCCTCTAATTATTTTACTCAAGAAGCTTACTGATTTGGCACAATTTTCGTACCCTTTGAACTGATAGAATGCTTGATTCTGATTATTTAAGAGCAGACATGCATATACGCAGTTCAGGAGTGCTCGCAAAGATAGCTCAAGATCCAAGTAATATGTATCTAGTTATCAACTGTACTGTATTTAGCTTTTGGTTTTTTATTTCTAATATTTTTGTCCCTTCGATTCTCTCAAATTTGTGTAGTGGTTGTGAACTGCTTTAATAAAGTTATCTGTAGTTACTTAGCCAAGTAGGAGGTCATCATAGCATACTTACTGTATGGTTTGTTAGTCTGATCAGCCTTAAAATTTCAAACCTGATTTTTCTTAATGGATTCATACATATTGATTAGTACATATCTTTTTTCACATAATTAGTCCAGCAGGAGCATATGCAGATGCAAGGGATATCACTTGATGGTCAGTTATTGGCATTTAATGAATGGCGATCTGCACATATACATGCATGGAACTGAAATCTCTCCTAATGCAGTGCTCCCAGAATACTCACAAGCTGGTTTTGCTCTTGAAAGGTTGACGTATAACAATCTTCTCGACCTTTCTGAACTTTCTCAGAAAAGTGCTGCTATTGGTATAAATTAACAAATGATGTTGTATTCATACTCTGGACTTTCAGTTCATTATGACCGAAGTCCCAAACTAGCTATAGGTGGACATCATACTGTATTTTATATTTTCTGTGTGTCATTTTGTTGTAATAATATTTTAATACTATTTGATAGGACTTATTATTTATTTTTTTGAAGAAGTATTTGATAGGACTTACAGAAATGCAATTTAACTACCTAACTCGTTCTGCAACTGTCGAATTGGATATACTATAATGCTGAAAGTGGACTGGTAGAAATTCCTGTACCATCTGAATTCTTGATATATAAGCAGTACCTAATATGAATATTTTGACCATATATAGGATATATATCATCTGTTTGTATAAAGAGGTACTTCTCATTATGTAAGAAATTAATGTTGGGAAGGACAAGGAGGCACTTCATTATGATGCAATTATTTCAATTTGATGAATATATTTGTCCTTACTATGTTGCATGTACTTCAGCGACCTGTCGCTGAAGACTCAAAAAAAAAAAAAAAAAAAATAATGTTTTGGCGACGAACCCTTCAGCGACCGGCGCCTTATGTGACCGATTTGGCCCGGTTGCTGAAGGGTACCACTAAAAGACCCCGCCAAAGCCTTTCTTTTCTCTCTGATTCCCGCGTTTAGGGTTTAGCGAAAAAAAAAACACAGCCCCTGTCGGCCGACCCTGTTGCCGCCCGACCCCCGGCCGACCCCGCTGCCACCCGAGTCCCTCTTGGAACTCAAGTACAGATATTTCCCCCCTAACTATCGAATAGGAAGAATCGAGAGGAATTCACAGTAAAAGACGGACCGAAGCGAGTAAACTACTTCAAGAGGCTCGAAGAAGCAAAATGCTTCAAGACTGGTTCTTAACCGGAATCGAGAAAACCCCCGGCCGACCCCGCTGCCACCCGACCCCCGGCCACCCTGACCTCTCCCTTCCTCATTCGACATGAGCGCAGAGGAAGCGTCGCCACTGTCCGAAGGAGGCAACAAGGCGATCACCATGGCGACGGAGGAGCTGTACCGCGTACGCGACACCTATTTCCCGACCAACCCCGCCACAAGGCCTCCAAGATCCAAACCCTAGCTGACACCGCACTTGCTGAACTCGATTCTATTCCACTTGGTATTACTTTCTATATCTCGTTTTGCAGTGGTTTACGAGGCTGCTGTTTTGGTATTGCTAATATGATACTGGTAAAAAAGACATTTTTTCATTTTTATCAAGTTTTTATTTTCTTACAGGAGCGGGCTTCATAAATTCTAATTCTTTAGTTGAACGTAGTGCTAAGAAGATTCTTGAAACTCTATAGGTCAGAAGAATGAGATTTGACAAGCAGGCTTGGTCAGATTGTCAGCAAGTGTCTCGAGCTATTGACAGAATCTATGTTTCCTACCTAAAGTTAAATTTTAATCAGCATGGTTGTTGGAAAATACCATGTCAATGCAGTTCTTTGGGCAAGTAACCCAAATTTCAGAGTTATTTTAACACCATTTCTCTTTACATAATTTTCGGATATGTTAACTGTCCCACATTATATGGTCTTTAGCATTTATACCAGACGATGAAAATCTGATTGGTTATCTAAAGGAACTTACAATTAATACTTCTTGAATCATCTCTTGTGAAGCTAGCGACAAATGGATTAAAATGATATGACTAAAAGGATTCATTCTTTTCATTTTTCCCAAGTGAAACTCCGAGGACTATTTATAGAAGTAATTACTAATTCTTTCTCCACTTTTGTTTTGCATTATTAATTGATTGATCTGGCATCAGGTTGCACAAGAGACATTATCTTTAATGAGAACTGTGCGAGTATATGGAACTGATGAAATGCAAGAATTTAAAAGGTATCGATCGTCTTTCTTGATTCTTACTCCCTTCGTCATCTTTATATGTTCATTACTTACATATGTCAGTCTAGGTATTGATCGTATGTTGCATGTACTTTTATATATATGCATGAATTTTATGTTTATTTTTCTTGAGGTGGTAAAGCACTATACCCACCAGCGATATAAACCTCGGTCCTTGGATGGCCTGCCATTACCTATTGAATTCCATCCAAGACAATGTACCGATTGTCAATTTTTTATGGCTTTAAAAAAATAAATTAATTAAATGCATGACATAAGGCCACTCAAATTGCAGAAATAGAAACTAACAAAGCTGATGTGCAGTTTTCAAGCTGGATGTGGCAGTGCCAACGTCCCTATTTTGTGCCAGCGACCTTTTAATTTTCAAACCTTCCATCAGTTGATCAACATATAGAAGTACATATCTAAATTAGCAATCACACCAAATATAGTTTAATGTATTTCTTATATTTTTCGTGTGATTGTTGGTATGCACACAATTCATTAAGCACAATTTTGGTACCGTCTCGGTATAACGTTCAATCATACAGTAACTTGTTCTATCGTTTGTCGTCTCATAAAATCATGCACCAACATCTTTCTTCATAAATTGGAAACAACTGATAAACGATGTTTAAATGTTCAGAAAGTTCCTAAATTGTAAGTTCTAACGATGTTTAATTATGTGAACTCATTCTCATAACTGTAATTGTAGGATAAATGTTGTATTAAACCTGATTTCATCGGTAACATGAACTGTGATTGTAGGATAAATGTTGTATTAAACCTCCACTTGACCATAACGGATTTCATCACCAATATATACTAAAACACAAAACATATTTGGTTATATGGCTAATTTGACCTACACATTTACATCGGTTTAGGACCTGCTGGAAGGATGCATAGGGACAGGAGGGCAAAGCAGAGCAGAGAGAAGAAGCTCGTGCGAGGCCGAGGAAGACAGAAGAGAGAGAATGAAAAACCGACGGTCTCTTGCATAGAGAAAGGGAGTGCGACAAAAGAGAGTTTTTCTTTTTGTGTGTGGACATGATTTTAAAGAATGAGAGAACGTTCTAGAGCAGGGGTTTTCATGGGACGGGATGTGGATGTTGGCTGTGCCAGCGTCCATTTTCAAAGCTAGACACCAACAGTGCTAGCATCCCAATTTTGAACCTGTATGCTGGCATTATTTGCGTAAATAATTTGACAGAAATCTCGTGTACTTAATTTATTTATTTTTAGTGCCATAAAAAAAATCGGCACCAAACCGATGCCAAGCGCTTACAACTGTCAGACATTTTAATAAAGCACACTTTGTAGAGTTAAGAATAAAACGGCAACTATAATTGCAATAAGTTATTTAGTTCTATATTTAATGAAAAGGATAATATAAATCCCTTTTACAAATTACGTACAGGCCGCTACTTCCAAAATTTAGGCTGCATCTATATAGATCTAACCAAGGATATAAAGGCATGCATCTTTTGAGATTTTGCCAAGTAAAAAGGCAAATTAGATGTATAAAATTAATTAATTATTTCACTTAAGCTAATGAACCACGGCACGTTACTCCTTTTTCTTTCTTTTTTCCCATTTTCTACGTATTTAACAAGAAAAAGTACCCTTCAGATAATGAAAATGCTGTGCATCGACCTGCCCCTTCGAAAATGCCCCTTGAGCATCCTCAAGTCTACCCTGGACTGCTTGAGATGTACACAAGAATAGTTTTTGTTAGGAATATACAACATAATGTGCTGTGCCCCTGCAAGCTCCTTTCCCTTTAGTCACTGCAAGCTCCTTAATTTCCCTTTAGTTTCTGTAGAACAGTTCTACGATTGTAAATTTCTTTTTTAAACTTTGGTCACTGGATGCAATGATTGTCCAAAGTAATTCTGTCACCACGTACCAATGGTTTAAATAGCGATTATAGCGGTATAGCGGGACGGTTAAAAAAAATAAGCAATTGCACTAAGTAGCTAGCTATAGCGCCGATAGCTAGCTATATATCGCCCATAGCGCCATAGCTTTTAGGGTCCAAAAAAGCTATAGCTCAACTATAGCGCAGCTATAGCTAGCTATTTAGAACCCTGCCACGTACTGTTGATAACTTAATTAATACCTCATAACCATATCTCTATGAGATATTAATTCCATAAATTACACTTAATTTATAAAATATTGCTGGAACCACTGATACGTAATTCACAATGAAATTAAAACTGATACGTAATTCAAAATGAAACACTGATGCGTAATTCACAATGATACCATAGAAGTATCGTTTATATCATGTTTAACTGACATGAGTCATGTCTCAATCCCTATTTACTTCAAATAATTGCTAGTCAATTAACAGAAAAAGAATAAACAGAGGTAGCTTTGAGGAAACTAAAGATATAAAGTCAAGATCGTGGTGAGAAGAATCGCATATAACATATAAAAGCACGAAATCTCTTTTTGTTTATGGAGAGTGACATGCACAGAAGAGAGAAGGATATCCATGAGGTTATACCCTTCCTCAATTTGGAAGATGCCACTGCTTTTTTTTAACTTTTGTCCTATAAAAGGTGGTTGACACGGGACGGGGAGAACTCAAGAAGCAACAAAGACAAGTTGAGAAAGTACTGAAATAGAGGACAAAGAGTAAGCAAGGCAGTCGTACGGTTACCCTCCTTTGGCAGGCAGAGGAAAGAGAGAGAGACCTTCACTCCAATCCAATGGTTTGCCAAAGGAGAGTTGCCCTATGACTGGCTCAGCTTTAGTGGGCATGATTACATCTAAGATCTTTTCATACAAATATGCCCGACCCCAAGGTAAGCAACTATGTATTTGCATCTTCATACTCAATAGTAGACATAAAAAAATTTCAGTAAAGAAGGTACTTGTTTGTTATATTGGGACATCGAAGTGAAAATGGTATATGGGAGATGAATAGATGATTAATTGTCATACAGTTTACCCTTAGTCAAAAATCAAAACAGAGCCAATTGACCCATCTCTTATTTTACACGAGAAGCTTACTGATTTGGCACAATTTTCGGACCCTTTGAAATGATAGAATGCTTGATTCGGATTATTTGAGAGCAGCTATGCATATACACAGTCCAGGGGTGCACGCAAAGAAGCTCAAGATCCAAATAATATGACGAGTTATTAACTGTACTGAAGTTAGCTTTGGCTATTATTTTCTGATCTTTTCGTCCCTCTGATTCTCTGAAATTTTTTTAGTGTTTTTGAACTGCTTTATTGAATTTATCTATAATTAGTTAGTTACTTAGCCAATTGTAGCACGTCATAGCATACTTATTGTACAGTTTGTTAGTCTGATCAGCCTTCAAACCTGATTTTTCTTAATGAAGTAATGGAGGGACATTAACCTTCAGACCATATTGACCAGTACTTATTTTTTGTCACTTATTTAGTCCAGAAGGAGGATTTGGAGACACAATTAAAGGATATCACTTGTTATTACCGTGCAATAACAGTTTTCTTTTTATCGGTATTTTAATGAATCCATCTGGTAGTGTGTTTCATTAGATTTCTTACTTGCTTGAGAGGGGTTGCTTTAATCGACATGTAATTTTATTATTGTTTCGGGTTGTAACTGGCTGGAGTTGTAACTAGCTGGAGGTGACTTTGTAAATATTTTTTCATTATTTAATACAAAATCATTGGTGAGTCATTGCTCACCGACCCTTAAAAAAAAAATGAATGGTGATCTGCACATATACATGAATGGAGCTGAAATCTCTCCTAATGCAGCGCACCCAGAATACTTACAATAAGCTGTTTTTTCTCTTGAAAGGTTGATGTATAACAATCTTCTTGACCTTTCTGAACTTTCTCAAAAAAGTGTTGTTGTTGGTCATAATTAACAAATGATGTTGTATTCATACTCTGGACTTTCAGTTCGTTATGCCAGAGTCAAACTAGCTATAGGTGGACATCATACTGTGTATTTTATTTTCCGTGTGACATTTTGTTGTAATAATATTTGAATACTATTTGATAGGACTTACAGAAATGCAATTTAACTACCCAGCTCATTCTGCAACTGTCGAATTGGATATATAGTGCTGAAAGTGGACTGGTAGAAAAGTTCCTGTACCATCTTGAATTGTGGAATATAAGCAGTACATAGTATGAAAAATTTGACCATATATAGGATATCATCTGTTTGTATAATGAGGTACTTCTCATTATGTATGAAACTAATGTAGGGAAGGACAAGGAGGCACTTCATTATGATGCAATTATTTCAGTTTGATGAATAAATTTGTCCTTAGTATATATGTTGAATATACTTCAATATATATGCATGAATTTTATGTTTATTTTTCTTGAGGTAGTGAAGCACTATACCCGCCAGCGATATAAATCTCTGTCCTCGGACAGCCTACCATTACCTATTGAATTCTATCCAAGACGATTAACAGATTTCCAATTATAGATGGCATTAAAAATAAAATAAAAAAATGCATGACATAAGGACACTCAAATTGCAGAAATAGATACTAGCAAAGCTGCCGTGCAGTTTTCAATTGTGCCACCGTCCTTTTAAGCCTTCCATCAGCCGATCAACATAACAATCTAAATTAGCAATCACATAAAATAACAGCAAAATAACAATCACACCAAATATAGTTAATTTTCATGTGATTGTTGGTATGCACACAATTCATTAAGCACAATATGTTGTGTGGGGGCGGATTAAACCCGCTGTGGTTTGGTACCATCTCGGTAATAAGTTCAATCATACGGTAACTTGTTCTATCCTTTGTCGTCTCATAACCAACATCTTTCTTCGTAAATTGGAAACAACTGATACCCTACTAGTTCCTGGTGTTCCTAAATTGTAACGATGTTTAATTATGTATTCTCATTCACATAATATTCGAGGCATTTATAGATCTCACTTCTAACTCCCTCAAACTGATTTCATCAGTAGCATGAACTATGATTCTTCAACTCAAAAAAAAAAAAAAAACTGTGATTCTAGGATAAATGTTGTATTAAACCTCCGTTTGACCATAATGGATTTTCACCACCGATATATACCAAAGCACAAAACATATATATTTGATTATATGGCTAATTTAACCTACAAATTTAAAAATTATAACTTCTCATAGAATTAGAAAATTATAACTTATCATAGAATTAGAAAATGCTTTAGGATCTGAGGAAAGGATGCATAGAGACAGGAGGGCAAAGCCGAGCAGAGAGAGGAAGCTCATGTGAAGCCGGGAAGATGGCAGACTGGCAAAGAGAAAAGGGAAAACTGACGGTTAATATTTCTTGAAGAATATAAGTATTATTTTCTGGTACCCATTATAACCGATCATATAAGTCGGTTCCTATTTCTTGAAGAATCCAGAATGGAATAATTGGGTTTGGGCCTTCTCCAAATATTAATTGGGCTATATTTTTAAAGTTGGTGATATAATTTTAACACTCGTGCGAGGCCGAGGAAGACGGAAGAGAGAGAATGAAAAACCGACGGTCTCTTGCATAGAGAAAGGGAGTGCGACAAAAGAGAGTTCTTTTTTTTTTTGTGTGCACATGGTTTTAAAGAATGAGAGAACAATCTAGAGCAGGGGTTTTCATGGGACGGGATGTGGATGTTGGCTGTGCCAGCGTCCATTTTCAAAGCTGGACACCAACAGTGCTAGCATCCCAATTTTGAACCTGTATGCTGGCAATATTTTCGTAAATAATTTGACAGCAATCTCGTATATTTAGTTTATTTATTTTTAGTGCCATAAAAAAATTCGGCACCAAACCAATGACAAGCGCTTACGACCGTCAGACATTTTAATGAAGCACACTTTGTAGACTTAAGAATAAAACAGCAACTATAATTGTAATAAGTTATTTAGTTCTATATTTAATTAAAAAGGATAATATAAATCCCTTTTACAAATTGCGTACAGGCCACTATTTCCAAAATTTAGGCTGCGTCTGTATAGATCTAACCAAGGATATAAAGGCATCTTTTGATATTTTGCCAAGTAAAAAGGCAAATTAGATGTATAAAATTAATTAATTATTTCACTTAAGCTAATGAACCATGGCAAGTTACTCCTTTTTCTTTCTTTTTTCCCATTTTCTACGTATTTAACAAGAAAAAGTACCCTTCAGATAATGAAAATGCAGTGCATCGATCTGCCCCTTCGAAAATGCCCCTTGAGCATCCTCCAATCTATCCTGGACTGCTTGAGATGTACACAAGAATAGCTTTTGTTAGGAATATACAACAGAATGTGCTGTGCCCCTGCAAGCTCCTTTCCCTTTAGTCTCTCATCCCATCTTTAATCTGCAAGAAGAATATGTTGGGTTAGGATATTAATATTGCATGACATCTAATTTTGACGGTCATATATATATATATATATATATATATAGTCCGGCTAATTAATATGCTTTCAGTAGCTACATTCTCCATCTTTAGAAAACAATCTATCAAATTTAGTTTACTTTAAAAATATTTTAGCAATTCATTGGATGATTTGAATATTCAAAGTTTAACTTTTAACAGCCTTTGATGGATGAAAAAAGAAGTTTCCAAATTCCGCCAAGTTTGATATGCATGCAATATCTGCTGCCTTGATCAGAATGGTGTAGAACAGTTCTACGATTGTAAATTTCTTTTTTAAACTTTGGTCACTGGATGCAATGATTGTCCAAAGTAATTCTGTCACTACGTACTGTTGATAACTTAATTGATACCTCATAACCATATCTCTATGAGATATTAATTCCATAAGTTATACTTAATTTATAAAATATTGCTGGAACCACTGATACGTAATTCACATTGAAAAACTGATACGTAATTTAAAATGAAACACTGATGCGTAATTCACAATGATACTATAGAAGTATTGTTTATATCATGTGTAACTGACATATATGTGTCATGTCTCAATCCCTATTTACTTAAAATAATTGCCAGTCAACTAACAGAAAAAGAATAAATAGAGGTAGCTTTGAGAAAACTAAAGATATAAAGTCAAGATCGTGGTGAGAAGAATCGCATATAACATATAAAAGCACGAAATCTCTTTTTGTTTATGGAGAGTGACATGCACAGAAGAGAGAAGGATATCCATGAGGTTATACCCTTCCTCAATTTGGAAGATGCCACTGCTTTATTTTTACTTTCATACTATAAAAGGTGGTTGACACGGGATGGGGAGAACTCAAGAAGCAACAAAAGACAAGTTGAGGAAGTGCTGAAATAAAGGACAAAGAGTAAGCAAGGCAGTCGTACGGTTACCCTCCTTTGGCAGGCAGAGGAAGGAGAGAGAGACCTTTACTCCAATCCAATGGTTTGCCAAAGGAGAGTTGCCCTATGACTGGCTCAGCTTTAGTGGGCATGATTACATCTAAGATCTTTTACATACAAATATGCCCGGCCCCAAGGTAAGCAACTATTTGCATCTTCATATTCAATAGTAGATATAAAAAAAATTAACAGTAAAGAAGGTACTTGTTTGTTATATTGGGACATCGAAGTGAAAATGGTATATGGGAGATGAATAGATGATTAATTGTCATACAGTTTACCCTTAGTCAAAAGTCAAAACGGAGCCAATTGACCCATCTCTTATTTTACACGAGAAGCTTACTGATTTGGCACAATTTTCGGACCCTTTGAACTGATAGAATGCTTGATTCGGATTATTTGAGAGCAGCTATGCATATACACAGTCCAGGGGTGCACGCAAAGATAGCTCAAGACCCAAATAATATGACCAGTATTTATTTTTTTGTCACTTAATTAGTCCAGAAGGAGGATTTGGAGATACAATTGAAGGATATAACTTGTTGTTACCGTGCAATAACAGTTTTCTTTTATCGGCATTTTAATGAATAGCGATCTGCACATATACATGCATGGAGCTGAAATCTCTCCTAACGCAGCGCACCCAGAATACTTACAATAAGCTGTTTTTTCTCTTGAAAGGTTGATGTAAAACAATCTTCTTGACCTTTCTGAACTTTCTCAAAAAAGTGCTGTTATTGGTCATAATTAACAAATGATGCTGTATTCATACTCTGGACTTTCAGTTAATTATGGCCAGAGTCCCAAACTAGCTATAGGTGAACATCATACTGTATTGTAATTCCGTGTGACATTTTGTTGTAATAATATTTGAATACTATTTGATAGGACTTACAGAAATGCAATTTATACCCAGCTCATTCTGCAACTGTCGAATTGGATATATAGTGCTGAAAGTGGACTGGTAGAAAAGTTCCTGTACCATCTTGAATTCTGGATATATAAGCAGTACTGTTATTTTGAGAGATGCAAAAAACTGAGGAGAATTAATTTTTCTTATTGCTTAACATTCTAATTTTTACAGTGGAGATGTTTCCTTTTTATATTACATTTGCAACGGTTAGAATTTTACCGTTGGTACCTATCCTAGTTACTGTTTGGTACAGCTGTCACTATTTACACTTTTGCATATATACCCCTAATCTATGATGAATTCAAATTCTGAGATTATTCTTCAACACCCCCCCTCAAGCTAGGCTTGTAAATGTCGAGTAATCCTAGCTTGCTTGTGATTTCTTCAAACGGTTTAGGGTCTAATCCTTTTGTAAAAACATCCGCTAGTTGATCTTTACTCCGAACAAATGGTGTTTCTATTTCCTTGGCTTGAACCTTCTCTCTAATAAAATGGCAATCGACTTCTATGTGTTTGGTCCGTTCGTGGAATACGGGGTTTAGTGCAATATGTCGAGCCGAATTATTATCACAATACATCTTCATGGGTTGATCAACGTTGATTCCCATGTCTTTAAGCAATTGTTTGAGCCATATCAATTCGCTTGCGGTTGATGCCATGGCTCGATACTCCGCTTCCGCGCTCGATCGTGCCACGACATTTTGTTTCTTGCTTTTCCATGTGACTAAGTTTCCGCCTACAAATGTACAAAAGCCGGTGGTGGATTTTCTATCAAAGCTACCGGCCCAATCTGCATCGGAATAGCCACATATTGCATTAGAATTATTATTTTTCATCCATATGCCCTTACCGGGATTACCTTTTAAATACCTTAAAATTCTATTTATGGCCTCTAAATGTGGTGTTCTTGGGGAATGCATAAATTTACTAATTTGGCTTACCGAAAAAGAGATATCCGGACGAGTAACCGTAAGGTAAATTAATTTTCCTACAAGTCTTTGGAATTGGTTAATTTATGTTTTCTAAAGGTTCACCATCCTCGGTATTTAATTTGTACTTACTATCTATTGGTGTAGGGGCCGGTTTACAACCCAATTTACCGGTTTCTTTTAACAAATCCAAGGTATATTTTCTTTGTGAAATTAATAGGCCTTTGTTTGAAAATGCTACTTCTATTCCTAGAAAATATTTTAAATACCCTAAATCTTTAATGTCAAATTTTTCTTTTAATTGGGATTTGATTTTTCTAATTGCTTCTAAATTGTTTCCGGTAATTATTAAATCATCTACATACACTAACACAAGAGTTATATTTTTTCCTTCATTTTTGGTAAACAAGGAGTGATCGGCATTACTAATCTTAAAGTTGCAAGAAATTAAATATTGAGATAACTTGCCATACCATGCCCTTGGAGATTGTTTAAGTCCGTAGATTGATTTGTTTAACCTACAAACAAGGTTAGTACTTTTTTCTTTTACATGACCCGGTGGGAGGGTCATATAAACTTCTTCCTCAAGTGTTCCTTGAAGAAATGCATTTTTAACATCCATTTGGTATAAATTCCAACCATTGTTTACGGCAATGGAGAATAAAACCCTAACGGTATTCATTTTTGCAACCGGTGCAAAGGTTTCGTTGTAATCTATACCATAGGTTTGTGTAAATCCTTTGGCCACTAACCTTGCCTTATACCGTTCTATGGTACCATCACAATTATATTTAATTTTGTAAACCCATTTACACCCAACGGATTTTTTATTTTCCGGTAATGAAACGATTTTCCAAGTTTCATTTTTTTCTAGAGCTTTTAGCTCTTCTTTCATGGCTTTATTCCAAATTGGATTTTGAGTGGCCTATTGATAATTTTTTGGTTCTATTTCATTCTCTATAGTAGCAAGAAAGGCTTGGTATGAAGGCAAAATTTTTTTATATGAGACAAAATTTTGTATAGGGTATTGGACGGTATAAGTTACATAATCTCTAAGTCTACTCGACGGTTGTGATATTCTAGATGTTCGTCTAAGTCCCGAATTATTTCCTACTTCGGTCTCATTTATAACGTTATCATTATCATCTTCGGCATCACTTGTATCATTTTCTTCTAAATTATTTTGAGAAATGTAGGGTGTTACCGAATTTATTATTTCATTTTGAATTTGATTAGACTCTTGAATTTCTCCCAAATTTTTGAAATATGGCTCATTTTCAAAAAATGTAACATTTCTAGAAATAAATAATTTTTTATTAATAGGGTCATAGCATTTGTACCCCTTTTTAAATGATGAATACCCAAAAAAAAATAGTTTTTGTTGATACAAAATCTAACTTATCTTTTCTTTTAATATGTACAAAACTTGTACATCCGAATATTTTTAAATGATCAAAGGTTATTTTTCGTTGATAAAGAATTTCTAGTGGGATTTTATTTTCTAATTTTGAACTTGGTAATCTATTAATTAGATGTGTAGCGCATAGTATGGCATCCGACCAATATATTTTTGGAACATTATTTTGAAACATCAATGTTCTTGTCATTTCTAACAAATGTCTATTTTTTCTTTCCGATACTCCATTTTGTTCGGGTGTATTGATGCAAGTGGTTTGGTGTATAATTCCTTTTTCTTTAAAAAAAGTTGCAAAATTCTTGTTTACAAATTCCGTTCCATTATCCGATCTAAATATTTTTAATTTTGCATTAAATTGATTTTCTATTAGACAAAAAAATTCTTTGAAGCTACAAAAAACTTCATCTTTTGATTTGAGTAAATACAACCAAGTGGTTCTTGAGAAGTCATCAATAAAAATAACGAAATATTTAAATCCATTATATGATTCAATTGGGGCCGGTCCCCATACATCCGAGTGAATTAAATCAAACATAGCCTCACTCTTGCTATGGGAATGAGCAAAAGGAAGTTTTGTTTGTTTTGCCAATTTACAAACTTCACAATTGGCACAATTTAAATTTTTACAATTCAAAATAAAATTTAAAATCTTGTCGGAATGATGCCCGAATCTTCTATGCCAAAGTCCAATGTCAATGGATTTAGCGGAAGCACAAAAATAATTTTTTGAGTTCAAAAAGTAGTGTCCATTTTCAAGAAATCCTTCACCAATCTTCGTTCCGGTTTTCCGGTCCTGAAATACAATATTTTTACAAGAAAAAATTACATCGCAATCTAATTCTTGTGTTAATTTTTGGACCGAAAGTAAATTTATAGGAAACGTATCTAAATATAGCACATTAAATATTTTTTTATTACAAAATATAGTTTCACCTATACCATTTATTTTAGCCTTCATACCGTTAGCAACCAAAACAAATTGATTATTGTTGGTCATGTCTAAATTTTTTAGAAGTGCTCGATTACCAAACATATGATCCGTAGCACCACTATCAATAATAATTTTATCTAACAAATTTAAATATTTTGAGTGTGTAGAGATACCAGAAAATTTAGACTGATTTTGTTGATTTAGCAGCATGGACATCTGTTGAATTATTGTCTGCATTTGATCTGTTGTGAAGTCTGCTTTAGCTGACCCGTTTCGGCCTGAGCTTGACCCGCCAGCGAAAAATCCAGCATTCCCAGCGTGTCCAGCAGCTCCAGTGCCTATTTCTCTTATTGGGCCGAAATCAGAATTTTTTAGTTTTGGCCCGGTTTGAATTTCCTGTGCCTCACGAGTTGCCACCTGTTCACGCGTTTCAACAAAATTCACATGAGCCTCACGTGCATAGCCTCTCCCTGTATCCGCAGCACCTCTTGAGTTTCTTTCTTCGTTCCAATTTGTTTTGCCTCCTGCACCGATCCCCTTCTTCCAGTGTTTCGGTTTTAAATGGGGATGAAGAAACCAACACTTTTCATGTGTATGTCCCTCTTTTTTACACCCCGTACACCTTTCAATTTCGCTGTGGTTTGAGTAATTTTGAGATCTAGGGTTTTGGCCGAAATTGGGAAAATTGAATTTTTTTGTTGTTGCAAAGCCGTGGGTTTCGTGTCCCTCTTCGATTGTGAGTTGTGGACCACCCATGGCCTCTCTACGGCTCTCTTCCTGTTGGATCATGTTTTTGATTTGTGAGTATGAAGGAAGGGGAACGGTGTTCATAATCTGAGCCCGCACTGCCTCATAGCTGGGATTCAGACCGGCAAGGTACTCAAATATATCATCTTCTTCTTGCCGTTGTTTGATTATTGCCAAGTCGGTGGTTGGCGGCCGGTATGATCGAAGCTCATCTTTTTTCTTTTGAAGAGCACCAAGGTATTCTATATGTTTTCTATTGCCTTGCTTTTCTTGCTGGATTTCTTGCTTGAGTTGGTAGATACGGGAATAATTATTCTCTTGCCCGTACATGTCTTTCACGGCTTGCCATAACTCAAAAGCCGTGTCAGCAAGTAGAAAGAGTTCTGAAATTGATGGCTCCATGGAATTTGTGAGCCATGTTATGATTTTGTCGTTTTGGGTTCTCCATTTCTTTGCTGCCTTTTTTCCGATTTCGGTCAGCAAATTTGGGTTTGCGATTGTTGGCTCTTTATTTTCTCCGGTGATGTATTCTCGCATCTCTCGACCGCTGAGCGCTCTAGATGCAGCCTTTGCCCATGTAAGATAATTCTTGCCATTGAGCAAAGTATTCGTGAGCTTGGAGGAATTGGTAGCCTCGTGTTGCCCCTCTTGAGCCATTCGTTCTTTGCTGATTTTTTGGTTATGGATTTTGTTGTGAATACCAGTTTACTGGTACCGTGAGATGTTGCCTTTTTTCGGTTACAGAATCTGATGCTCTGATACCATGTTATTTTTGAGAGATGCAAAAATCTGAGGAGAATTGATTTTTCTTATTTCTTAACATTCTAACTTTTACAGTGGAGATGTTTCCTTTTTATATTACATTTCCAACGGTTAGAATTTTACCGTTGGTACCTATCCTAGTTACTGTTTGGTACAGCTGTCACTATTTACACTTTTGCATATATACCCCTAATCTATGATGAATTCAAATTCTGAGATTATTCTTCAACAAGTACATAGTATGAAAATTTGACCGTATATAGGATATCATCTGTTTGTATAATGAGGTACTTCTCATTATGTATGAAACTGTCACGACCCCACCGTCGGACCGGGGCTCGCAACAAGAGAGGCACCCAGACATCCATCCATCGTCCCGTCAACCTACGTCGCAAACAAAAACACAAAAAATAATACGGAATAAGCTACAAAGCTCAGTAACCGGTTATTTAACGACGCAGCTTCTCTATAATTGGTTTAATTAAACAACCATTCAAATAGACTGGATTAATCCACACAAATTCAAATCAAATTATGCATGCATATTTAACTGGCGATAGCACGACGGTCTAGGTTATCAGTAAAACAAGTCACACAGTATTTAGAATGTCTGTCACACAGACCATTCCCACATTCTCAGAGCACATTCTCATCAATTCACAATCAAATTCGAACATCAAACCCGCTATCCCGTTAAATATGCCTCATAATCTAATATCCAATTCAAATATCCAATTCAACCAAACAAAACGAAAACACAGATTATAGAGAAGTCCGGTTACCTGATAGCGATCAATCAAGAAATCCAAATCAAATTGCAATCAACAGTTCAGAATCAACGCGACGTAGTCGGAATTCCAATCGGACATGAAATCAAATCTTAATCAATATCAAAATATTTCTTTTATTTTTTTTCCAAATTTCCTTCACATTTCCTTCTCTCTTTCTTTCTCTTTTTTTTTCATTTTTGGTCTCTGTTTAATTTTTTTCTCTTTCCGAATCAAATAAGGAGAATAGAAGCTTTAAAGGGTTTTGAGGGAATCATCACAAATGGGCCGCGTGGCCAAGGGGTGCCACGTAAAGGAATTAAGGAGGAAGGCATGAAGGCGGCTATTTTGCTACGTTGGCTTATTTCTCTTTTTCTTTTTCTTTTTAAGTTTTACAATTTTACAATTAAAACCTATAAATTTCTAACATTATAAATAAGTCCAAAATAATAAAAAAAATATTTATTACCGGTTGTTACAAACTTTCCCCCTTTAAAAGAATTTTGTCTTCAAAATTCAAACAAATAATATTCAAATTAAACGAGACAGATCAAACAAGAATCAAATTGAATTATCAGACACTCAAAATTCAAACAAATGATATTCAAATTGAACGAGACAAATCAAACAAATTAGATAATTATCTTGAATCAAATCACTTTCAAGTAATTTTCATATCAAACTCATAAATCATATATCAAAATTTAGATTAGATATGGATAACAAATGGAACATGGACCCAAACACAGTCCGAGGAACGAATGCTTTGATACCAAAATTATCACGACCCCGCCGCCGGACCGGGGCTCGCGACAAGAGAGGCACCCAGACATCCATCCATCGTCCTGTCAACCTACGTCGCAAACAAAAACACAAAAAACAATACGGAATAAGCTACAAAGCTCAGTAACCGGTTATTTAACGACACAGCTTCTCTATAATTGGCTTAATTAAACAACCATTCAAACAGACTGGATTAATCCACACAAATTCAAATCAAATTATGCATGCATATTTAACCAGCGATAGCACGACGGTCTAGGTTTTCAGTAAAACAAGTCACACAGTATTTGGAATGTCTGTCACACAGACCATTCCCACATTCTCAAAACACATTCTCATCAGTTCACAATCAAATTCGAACCTCGACCCGCTACCCCGTTAAAATATGCCTCCTAATCCAATATCCAATTCAAATATCCAATTCAACCAAACAAAACGAAAACACAGATTATAGAGAAGTCCGGTTACCTGATAGCGATCAATCAAGAAATCCAAATCAAATTGCAATCAACAGTTCAGAATCAACACGACGTAGTCGGAATTTCAATCGAACAAACAATCAAATCATAATCAAGGTCAAAATATTTATTTACATAATTAACTCTCTTTCTTTCTCTTTCATTTTTTTCTCTATATTTTTTTTTCAGTTTTGAATCGGTAAGGAGAGAGAGTTAAGAGGTTTAATAAGGAGATTAAATATTTTCATGAATTAGAAAGGTCGGTTAGGGAGGGCAATGCATGCAAGTCGCGTGGGTAAAAAAAATGCCACGTTGATCCTTTTTTTTTTTTTTTCTAACCAAATAAAGAGAGATAATAAAGATAAATTTTAACGGTGGTAAAAATTCAACATGTCAAAACATACATAGGCCACGTGGCCTTAGTGCCACGTTGGCATCTTATTTCTATTTTTTCTTTTTTTTTAATTTTGTCATTTTACATAATAAACCTTCAAATCTATAAATATTCTATTTAAATCCAAAATTAAGTTAAAAGAATAATATAAAAATTTACCGGCTGTTACAGAAACTAATGTAGGGAAGGACAAGGAGGCACTTTTCATTATGATGCAATTATTTCAGTTTGATGAATAAATTTGTCCTTAGTATATATGTTGAATATACTTCAATATATATGTATGAATTTTATGTTTATTTTTCTTGAGGTGGTGGAGCACTATACCCACCAGCGATATAAATCTCTGTCCTCAGACGGCCTACCATTACCTATTGAATTCCATCCAAGACGATTAACAGATTTCCAATTATATATGGCATTAAAAATAAAATAAAAAATGCATGACATAAGGACAATCAAATTGCAGAAATAGACACTAGCAATGCTGACGTGCAGTTTTCAATTGTGCCACCGTCCTTTTAAGCCTTCCATCAGCCAATCAACATAACAATCTAAAGTAGCAATCACATAAAATAACAGCAAAATAACAATCACACCAAATATAGTTAATTTTCATGTGATTGTTGGTATGCACACAATTCATTAAGCACAATATGGTGTGTGGGGGCGGATTAAACCCGCTGTGGTTTGGTACCATCTCGGTTAATAAGTTCAATCATACGGTAACTTGTTCTATCCTTTGTCATCTCATAAATCATGCACCAACATCTGTCTTCGTAAATTGGAAACAACTGATACCCTACTAGTTCCTTGTGTTCCTAAATTGTAACGATGTTTAATTATGTATACTCGTTCACATAATATTCGAGGCATTTATAGATCTCACTTCTAACTCCCTCAAACTGATTTCATCAGTAACATGAACTATGATTCTTCAACTCAAAAAAAAAAAAAAAAACTGTGATTCTAGGATAAATGTTGTATTAAACCTCCGTTTACCATAATGGATTTTCACCACCGATATATAGCAAAGCACAAAACATATATATTTGATTATATGGCTAATTTAACCTACAAATTTAAAAATTATAACTTCTCATAGAATTAGAAAATGCTTTAGGATCTGAAGAAAGGATGCATAGGGACAGGTGGGCAAAGCTGAGCAGAGAGAGGAAGCTCATGTGAAGCCGATGAAGATGGCAAACAGGCATAGAGAGAAGGGAAAACTGACGGTCTCTTGAGGGAGAGAAACGAAAGCGATGGTTTTTTTTTTTTTTTTTGGACATGATTTTAGAGAATGAGAGAACGAGCTAGAGGAAGGGACGGTCACTCACATGGGTTTTGATGGAACGGGATGTGGATTTAATTTTAAATAATTCGTCTGCAATCTCGTGTATTTAATTTATTTATTTTATATCTCGGCACCATTTTCAGCACTGGCAGAAAAAAAAAGACCCTTTTTTTTTTTCTGAAAGACAAGTGCATGCTTATCGTCAGACATTTTAATGAAGCACACTTTTGTAGACTTAAAACGGCAACTAGTTATTTGGTTCTATATTTAATTAAAAGGAGAACATAAATCCCTGTTACAAATTACGTACTACTTTGTAAGTTAGGATGTGTCTATATAAATCTAACCAAGGATATAAAGGGATCTTCTGAAATTTTGCCAAGGAAAAAGGAAAAGATATATATATATATATATATAAATTCACTTAAGCTAAACCACGGTTATCTTTTTTCTTTCTTTTTAGCCCCATTTTCTGGGTATTTAACTAGAAAAGGTACCCTTTAGATAATGAAAATGCAGTGCATCAGCCCCTTCGAAAAATGCCCCTTGAGCATCCTCATATCTATCCTCGACTGCTTGAGATGGACGAAAACAAGAATAAGCTTTTGTTCGGAATATCCAACAGAATGTGCCCCTGTAACTGTAAGCCTCTTTTCCTTTAGTCTCTCATCGTCCCATCTTTAATCTGTAAGAAGAATATGTTGGGTTAGGATATTAATATTGCGTAATGCACAATGATACTATAGAAGTATCGTTTATATCATGTGTAAGGGACATGTGTCATGTCTTTTTTCGGAGGAAAATGGGGGTCACGTCAATTCGATCCACATGACATGTGTCATGTCTCAATCCCTATTTTCTTATAATAGTCCTTAGCAAGTCAACTAACAGAAAAAAGAATAAATAGAGGTAGCTTTGAGAGGAAACTAAAGATATAAAGTCAAGATTGTGGTGAGAAGAATCGTATATAACATATAAAGCAGGAGATCTTTTTTTGTTTATGGATAGTGACATGAACAGGAGAGAAAAGGATATCCATGAGGTTATACCCATCCTCAATTTGGAAGATGCCACTGCATTTTTTTAGGTTTACACTATAAAAGGTGGTTGATATGAGACGGGGAGAACTCGAGAAGCAACAAAGACAAGTTGAGAAAGTACTAAAATAGAGGACAAACAGTAAGCGATCGAGGCAGTTGTACGGCTACCCTCCTTTGGCAGGCAGAGGATAGAGAGAGATCTTTACTCCAATCCAATGGCTTGCCAAAGGAGAGTTGCCCTATGACTGGCCTCAGCTTATGAAATAATCATGCATGTAACAGTAAGAGATTCCATGCATTAGTAGCAGAAGATGTCAAGTTAAACAAGGTAGACGCGTAGTTTATCATAGTGTTTTCTTAATCTACGCGAAAAGAAATGTATTAACAAGGCAGGCAAGTCTGATTGTTCATCTTAGAGTTGGTAAAAAAAAAAATTGTTACTGTCTTGGCATTGTTGTACAGCAGTTGGTACTCACAGACGATATATTTCTGCATTGGTCGGAAGTAGGTGTACTTTTTTTTTAATTAAAGGTCCCAGTACCTCCAGTACCTTTCAGATGCCTTTCTCAGAAATCGATCCTGTGCCTCTCCGTAGAGAGACGTGGCTTGCTCCACTGCGCTAAGCCCACGGTTCCTAAACAATATTGTTATTTTTTTTTTGCAAGTCATAAAAAAAATATATAGTAAAACACAAATACACTGGACCAACAAACGGTGTACTTTTAAAAGATATAGAAGATTAGCAGTACGTACTGCATTAATTAATTAACCATTTTAATTGAAAAGTAAATTAATTAAGTACCTTATATAGTAGTAATGTTTGTCGGCGGCCGACCATCATTGGAACGGCCAAGTCATCACTTCATCAATTAGGGAGTTTTGAGGCTGGAAGTTGATCTTCACGGACTTAGTCGTGTGTTTCACTAAACTTGCTTCATTCCTCTCATAAAAGAAGCATGGTTTCTATATTTCAAAGAGGTTGCTGGCAACAATTCGAAATTGAAATCAACAAATTAGATATTGTCATGAATGATTGAGACTGGTTCTTGTCTTCTTTAGTGCTCTTTGACAAATTGTGTTGATTTGTTCGGAATTTGAGATTATTTGTTCTTAGTTTAGATGTATTTGATGTTCTCAATTTTGGATGAAACTAATTAGTGCATTAAATAGTGAGATGTAGTTTAATGGAAATTCGTTTAGATGTATTTGTTGCCACTAATTTTCTTTCTATTTTTTTTTCTTTTATTAATCTTTTCATTTGACTTTTCTACCTAAACTGTCTCTATTATAGAGTACTCTTTCTTAGAATTCAGATTAAATATAGAAGAAAGCAAGAAACAAAGAAATCTCATAAAACATATAAATTAATCAAGAATTTTACTAAAAACATGATATCAACATTTCTCATGATTAGCACATTGGAAACTCAAAAGAAGAGAACTAGAATTTGAAAGACTTAGCAACGGCTGCCAAGTATTGCGTAAATTAAACTTTTGTGTTACATCCATGCTCTCTTAACACATACATTACATCAACTAAATTTGTACACTCACATCAATTCTTGTCAATATTATGAACCAAATACATCCTATAAAAGGTAATCTAATCTAATCTAACTCGTTTGAGGCCTTATTAGCAATGCAACAATCATTTGATTCAAGTTTCTTTTGTTTTTTTTAATTTGTTTTGGTTATTTTTATTCAGACTTGTAGTGCACTGTTCAGAAAAGTATGTAACAGATGCTAATGTAGCACTGTTATTATAGAATGTTCAGCTAGTTTGGTTTCTTTAATCTGTGTCACACCAAGCTAGCAGATTTGATTTAATGCAATTGATTGTAACAGTGTAATGGAGGAACATTTCTTCACAATGGCCAGTTAGAGGCGCTACGTTGGTTGTTGGTAAAATCCAATTTCAAATTGATGGAGAAGAGGCTTCTCCGCATTTACTGATAAGAGAATGAAGTGGTCAGAGAATGAAGTTGTCAGAGGGGGGGCAATGGAAAGTTACAATGGGATCCTTCTTTTATTCAATTTTTGAAGTAAGAGGCGGGTAGTTAGAACTCAGATGTACTCTTTCAAATTAGGCGTTTTTATTTTTTATATAGTTACGGGTAGGTTCTCTTTTTAAAAAGAAGAAGAGCAGGGAGGAGGGGAGAGAGAGGTGGAGCAATAGTAGCTGCGCAAGGAAGAAGAAGAAAATAGATCAAAGGAAATATTAGAGCATACTCTTTCTTTTCTCAATGCTCCGTTAAATTCAATGTTGTTACAAACTGAAAGGACATATCCATTTACAATTGGAGGGCATAATGGTCAATATAATTTTAAAAATAATTAAATAAAAGATTAAATAATTAAAAGGAGCTAGAAGAAAAAAGTTAATTTTTGGTGGGGATATTGGATATTATGGTGATTTTATGGGTAAATTGGATATTTCAAAGTTTAGATGGGCATATCAGAAATTTTCCCTTAAACGTTTATCATAATCTAATATAGTAAGTAATGCCACAAATTACAGTGTGGAGAGCTAGCAATAGCCAATAAGCCGACCTTTCGCAGAGCACCAAGAACCGCATGAATTCTTCTGTATACATTGAGATGAAAAGGCAAGACCGCAAGAGAAAGCTTACACTACTGGCGGCCATTTTTTCTTGTTGATAGAGTCAAATTGCTTTTCTTTCTTTTCTTTCCTTTTTATTATATGTAATGCTAGGATGAGGTGTTAGAAAACTAGGATTTTGTACATAAACTTTTTCATATATTATTAGAAATTTGTTGGCGGTACGTACTTCAACGCCAACCATAAAAAAAGAGAAAGCTTACACCGTCCGATTAATATCCTGCACCAATCTTGACAGGAAACTAAGGCTCCAAATTTAAGAGTGGATAATTCCTTTTGCAAAGCATAACTAAAAGATAATACAAAAGTCTAGATATGAAGAGAACCCAATGCCAGGTAAAGAGAGGGAGCTTTTATTGGTTTATGGATAGGGATGTGCATTCGAGAGAAAAAGGATATCCATGGCATTATGCCATTACTCAATTTTGGAGATGCCATTGCGGATGTACACTATAAAAGGGGCTGAAATGTTTATCGAGAGAACCCCAGCAGCAGCACAGGAGATGTCAATTGTCGGTAGCGACCAGCAAGCGAGATAGTTTTAAGGCTACCCTCCTTTGGCAGGCAATGGAGAGAGAAAAGTTTAGAAAGAGATTGTACATTATTCCAATAGTCTAATCCAAGGGCTTGCCAAAGGAGAGTTGCCCTATGACTGCCTCAGTTTTAGTGTGTACGGCTACATCAACTTAACTGTAAGAGCTTTTCGTGCAAATATGCATCCAAGGTAAACAATTATTTACATCTTCATACTCAATAGAGTACATATATATAAATAGGTTAACAATAAATAATTAAGGGTAATTTTTTGTTATATTGGGACATGTGGGAGATGAATAGAGTTGATTAGTTGTCATACAGTTTACCCTTAGTCAAAACGGACCCTATTGACCCCTCCTCTATATTTTACTCAAGAAGCTTACTGATTTGGCACAATTTTCGTACCCTTTGAACTGATAGAATGCTTGATTCTGATTATTTAAGAGCAGACTATGCATATACACAGTTCAGGAGTGCGCGCAAAGATAGCTCAAGATCCAATCAGTAATATGTAACTAGTTATCAACTGTACTGTATTTAGCTTTTGGTTTTTTATTTCTAATATTTTGGTCCCTTCGATTCTCTCAAATTTGTGTAGTGGTTGTGAGCTGCTTTAATAAAGTTATCTGTAGTTAGCCAAGTAGGAGGTCATCATAGCATACTTACTATATGGTTTGTTAGTCTGATCAGCCTTAAATTTCAGACCTGATTTTTCTTAATGGATTCATACATATTGATTAGTACATATCTTTTTTCACATAATTAGTCCAGAAGGAGCATATGCAAATGCAAGGGATATCACTTTTTGGTCACCGTGTAATAACAGTTTTCTTTTATCCGCATTTAATGAATGGCGATCTGCACATAAACATGCACGAAGCTGAAATCTCTCCTAATGCAGTGCTCCCAAAATACTCACAAGCTGGTTTTTCTCTTGAAAGGTTGATGTATAACAATCTTCTCGACCTTTCTGAACTTTCTCAAAAGTGCTGCTATTGGTATTAATTAACAAATGATGCTGTATTCATACTCTGGACATTCAGTTCATTATGACCGAAGTCCCAAACTAGCTATAGGTGGACATCATACTGTATTTTATATTTTCTGTGTGACATTTTGTTGTAATAATATTTTAATACTATTTGATAGGACTTATTATTTATTTTTCTAAAGAAGTATTTTATAGGACTTACAGAAATGCAATTTAACTACCTAACTCTTTATGCAACTGTCGAATTGGATATACTATAATGCTGAAAGTGGACTGGTAGAAGTTCCTGTACCATCTGAATTCTTGATATATAAGCAGTACCTAATATGAATATTTTGACCATATATAGGATATATATCATCTGTTTGTATAATGAGGTACTTCTCATTATGAAAGAAATTAATGTTGGGAAGGACAAAGGAGGCACATCATTATGATGCAATTATTTCAATTTGATGAATAAATTTGTCCTTAGTATGTTGCATGTACTTTTATATATATGCATGAATTTCATGTTTATTTTTCTTGAGGTGGTAAAGCACTATACCCACCAGCGATATAAACCTTGGTCCTTGGATGGCCTGCCATTACCTATTGAATTCCATCCAAGACAATGTACCGATTGTCAATTTTTTTATGGCTTTAAAAAATAAATTAATTAAATGCATGACATAAGGCCACTCAAATTGCAGAAATAGAAACTAGCAATGCTGATGTGCAATTTTTCCAGCTGGATGTGGCAGCGCCAACGTCCCTATTTTGTGCCAGCGACCTTTTAATTTTTAAACCTTCCATCAGTCGATCAACATATAGAAGTACATATCTAAATTAGCAATCACATAAAATAACAATCACAAATAGAGTTTAATGTATTTCTTATATTTGTCGTGTGATTGTTGGTATGCACACAATTCATTAAGCACAATTTTGGTACCGTCTTGGTATAACGTTCAATCATACAGTAACTTGTTCTATCCTTTGTCGTCTCAAAAATCATGCATCAACATCTTTCTTCATAAATTGGAAACAACTATAAACGATGTTTAAATGTTCTGAAAGTTCCTAAATTGTAAGTTCTAACGATGTTTAATTATGTGAACTCATTCTCATAACTGTGATTGTAGGATAAATGTTGTATTAAACCTCCATTTGACCATAACGGATTTCATCACCGATATATACCAAAACACAAAACATATTTGGTGATGGCTAATATGACCTACACATTTGAAACCATAACTTCTCATAGAGTTAGGGTTAGGATTTAGGACCTGCTGGAAGGATGCATAGGGACAGGAGGGCAAAGCCGAGCAGAGAGAAGAAGCTCGTGCGAGGCCGAGGAAGACGGAAGAGAGAGAATGAATAACCGACGGTCTCTTGCATAGAGAAAGGGAGTGCGACAAAAGAGAGTTTTTTTTTGTGTGTGGACATGATTTTAAAGAATGAGAGAACGATCTAGAGCAGGGGTTTTCATGGGACGGGATGTGGATGTTGGCTATGCCAGCGTCCATTTTCAAAGCTAGACACCAACAGTGCTAGCATCCCAATTTTGAAGCTGTATGCTGGCATTATTTGCGTAAATAATTTGACAGAATTCTCATGTACTTAATTTATTTATTTTTAGTGCCATAAAAAAAATCGGCACCAAACCAATGCCAAGCGCTTATGACCGTCAGACATTTTAATAAAGCACACTTTGTAGAGTTAAGAATAAAACGGCAACTATAATTGCAATAAGCTATTTTGTTCTATATTTAATTAAAAGGATAATATAAATCCCTTTTACAAATTACGTACAGGCGCTACTTCCAAAATTTAGGCTGCGTCTATATAGATCTAACCAAGGATATAAAGGCATGCATCTTTTGAGATTTTGCCAAGTAAAAAGGCAAATTATATGTATAAAATTAATTAATTATTTCACTTAAGCTAATGAACCACGGCACGTTACTCCTTTTTCTTTCTTTTTAATTTCCCATTTTCTACGTATTTAACAAGAAAAAGTACCCTTCAGATAATGAAAATGCTGTGCATCGACCTGCCCCTTCGAAAATGCCCCTTGAGCATCCTCAAGTCTACCCTGGACTGCTTGAGATGTACACAAGAATAGTTTTTGTTAGGAATATACAACAGAATGTGCTGTGCCCCTGCAAGCTCCTTTCCCTTTAGTTTCTGTAGAGCAGTTCTACGATTGTAAATTTCTTTTTTAAACTTTGGTCACTGGATGCAATGATTGTCCAAAGTAATTCTGTCACTACGTACTGTTGATAACTTAATAATACCTCATAACCATATCTCTATGAGATATTAATTCCATAATTTGTACTTAATTTATAAAATATTGCTGGAACCACTGATACGTAATTCACAATGAAATTAAAACTGATACGTAATTCAAAATGAAACACTAATGCGTAATTCACAATGATACTATAGAAGTATCATTTATATCATGTTTAACTGACATGTGTCATGTCTCAATCCCTATTTACTTAAAATAATTGCTACTCAATTAACAGAAAAAGAATAAATAGAGGTAGCTTTGAGGAAACTAAAGATATAAAGTCAAGATCGTGGTGAGAAGAATCGCATATAACATATAAAAGCACGAAATCTCTTTTTGTTTATGGAGAGTGACATGCACATGAGAGAGAAGGATATCCATGAGGTTATACCCTTCCTCAATTTGGAAGATGCCACTGCCTTTTTTTTACTTTTATACTATAAAAGGTGGTTGACAAGGGACGGGGAGAACTCAAGAAGCAACAAAGACAAGTTGAGAAAGTACTGAAATAGAGGATAAAGAGTAAGCAAGGCAGTCGTACGGTTACCCTCCTTTGGCAGGCAGAGGAAAGAGAGAGAGACCTTTACTCCATTCCAATGGTTTGCCAAAGGAGAGTTGCCCTATGACTGGCTCAGCTTTAGTGGGCATGATTACATCTGAGATGTTTTCATACAAATATGCCCGGCCGCAAGGTAAGCAACTATATATTTGCATCTTCATACTCAATAGTAGATATCAAAAAATTTCAGTAAAGAAGGTACTTGTTTGTTATATTGGGACATCGAAGTGAAAATGGTATATGGGAGATGAATAGATGATTAATTGTCATACAGTTTACCCTTAGTCAAAAGTCAAAACAGAGCCAATTGACCCATCTCTTATTTTACACGAGAAGCTTACTGATTTGGCACAATTTTCGGACCCTTTGAAATGATAGAATGCTTGATTCGGATTATTTGAGAGCAGCTATGCATATACACAGTCCAGGGGTGCACGCAAAGAAGCTCAAGATCCAAATAATATGACGAGTTATTAACTGTACTGAAGTTAGCTTTGGCTATTATTTTCTAATCTTTTTGTCCCTTTGATTCTCTGAATTTTTTTTAGTGTTTTTGAACTGCTTTAATGAATTTATCTATAATTAGTTAGTTACTTAGCCAATTGTAGCACGTCGTAGCATACTTATTGTACAGTTTGTTAGTCTGATCAGCCTTCAAACCTGATTTTTCTTAATGAAGTAATGGAGGGACATTTACCTTCAGACCATATTGACCAGTATTTATTTTTTGTCACTTAATTAGTCCAGAAGGAGTATTTGGAGTACAATTGAAGGATATCACTTGTTGTTACCGTGCAATAACAGTTTTCCTTTTATCGGCATTTTAATGAATGGCGATCTGCACATATACATGCATGGAGCTGAAATCTCTCCTAATGCAGCGCACCCAGAATACTTACAATAAGCTGTTTTTTCTCTTGAAAGGTTGATGTATAACAATCTTCTTGACCTTTCTGAACTTTCTCAGAAAGTACTGTTATTGGTCATAATTAACAAATGATGCTGTATTCATACTCTGGACTTTCAGTTCATTATGGCCAGAGTCCCAAACTAGCTATAGGTGGACATCATACTGTATTTTATATTTTCTGTGTGACATTTTGTTGTAATAATATTTTAATACTATTTGATAGGACTTATTATTTATTTTTTTTGAAGAAGTATTTGATAGGACTTACAGAAATGCAATTTAACTACGACCTAACTCGTTCTGCAACTGTCGAATTGGATATACTATAATGCTGAAAGTGGACTGGTAGAAGTTCCTGTACCATCTGAATTCTTGATATATAAGCAGTACCTAATATGAATATTTTGACCATATATAGGATATATATCATCTGTTTGTATAATGAGGTACTTCTGATTATGTAAGAAATTAATGTTGGGAAGCACAAGGAGGCACTTCGTTATGATGCAATTATTTCAATTTGATGAATAAATTTGTCCTTAGTATGTTGCATGTACTTCTATATATATGCATGAATTTTATGTTTATTTTTCTTGAGGTGGTAAAGCACTATACCCACCAGCGATATAAACCTCGGTCCTTGGATGGCCTGCCATTACCTATTGAATTCCATCCAAGACAATGCACCGATTGTCAATTTTTTATGGCTTTAAAAAATAAATTAATTAAATGCATGACATAAGGCCACTCAAATTGCAGAAATAGAAACTAGCAATGCTGATGTGCAATTTTTCCAGCTGGATGTGGCAGCGCCAACGTCCCTATTTTGTGCCAGCGACCTTTTAATTTTTAAACCTTCCATCAGTCGATCAACATATAGAAGTACATATCTAAATTAGCAATCACATAAAATAACAATCACAAATAGAGTTTAATGTATTTCTTATATTTTTCGTGTGATTGTTGGTATGCACACAATTCATTAAGCACAATTTTGGTACCGTCTCGGTATAACGTTCAATCATACAGTAACTTGTTCTATCCTTTGTCGTCTCAAAAATCATGCATCAACATCTTTCTTCATAAATTGGAAACAACTATAAACGATGTTTAAATGTTCAGAAAGTTCCTAAATTGTAAGTTCTAACGATGTTTAATTATGTGAACTCATTCTCATAACTGTGATTGTAGGATAAATGTTGTATTAAACCTCCATTTGACCATAACGGATTTCATCACCTATATATACCAAAACACAAAACATATTTGGTCATATGGCTAATTTGACCTACACATTTGAAACCATAACTTCTCATAGAGTTAGGGTTAGGGTTTAGGACCTGCTGGAAGGATGCATAGGGACAGGAGGGCAAAGCCGAGCAGAGAGAAGAAGCTCGTGCGAGGCCGAGGAAGACGGAAGAGAGAGAATGAATAACCGACGGTCTCTTGCATAGAGAAAGGGAGTGCGACAAAAGAGAGTTTTTTTTTTGTGTGTGGACATGATTTTAAAGAATGAGAGAACGATCTAGAGCAGGGGTTTTCATGGGACGGGATGTGGATGTTGGCTGTGCCAGCGTCCATTTTCAAAGCTAGACACCAACAGTGCTAGCATCCCAATTTTGAACCTGTATGCTGGCATTATTTGTGTAAATAATTTGACAGAAATCTCGTGTACTTAATTTATTTATTTTTAGTGCCATAAAAAAAATCGGCACCAAACCGATGCCAAGCGCTTACAACTGTCAGACATTTTAATAAAGCACACTATGTAGAGTTAAGAATAAAACGGCAACTATAATTGCAATAAGTTATTTAGTTCTATATTTAATTAAAAGGATAATATAAATCCCTTTTACAAATTACGTACAGGCCGCTACTTCCAAAATTTAGGCTGCGTCTATATAGATCTAACCAAGGATATAAAGGCATGCATCTTTTGAGATTTTGCCAAGTAAAAAGGCAAATTAGATGTATAAAATTAATTAATTATTTCACTTAAGCTAATGAACCACGGCACGTTACTCCTTTTTCTTTCTTTTTTCCCATTTTCTACGTATTTAACAAGAAAAAGTACCCTTCAGATAATGAAAATGCTGTGCATCGACCTGCCCCTTCGAAAATGCCCCTTGAGCATCCTCAAGTCTACCCTGGACTGCTTGAGATGTACACAAGAATAGCTTTTGTTAGGAATATACAACAGAATGTGCTGTTCCCCTGCAAGCTCCTTTCCCTTTAGTTTCTGTAGAACAGTTCTACGATTGTAAATTTCTTTTTTAAACTTTGGTCACTGGATGCAATGATTGTCCAAAGTAATTCTGTCACTACGTACTGTTGATAACTTAATAATACCTCATAACCATATCTCTATGAGATATTAATTCCATAATTTATACTTAATTTGTAAAATATTGCTGGAACCACTGATACGTAATTCACAATGAAATTAAAACTGATACGTAATTCAAAATGAAACACTAATGCGTAATTCACAATGATACTATAGAAGTATCGTTTATATCATGTTTAACTGACATGTGTCATGTCTCAATCCCTATTTACTTAAAATAATTGCTACTCAATTAACAGAAAAAGAATAAATAGAGGTAGCTTTGAGGAAACTAAAGATATAAAGTCAAGATCGTGGTGAGAAGAATCGCATATAACATATAAAAGCACGAAATCTCTTTTTGTTTATGGAGAGTGACATGCACATGAGAGAGAAGGATATCCATGAGGTTATACCCTTCCTCAATTTGGAAGATGCTACTGCCTTTTTTTTACTTTTATACTATAAAAGGTGGTTGACAAGGGACGGGGAGAACTCAAGAAGCAACAAAGACAAGTTGAGAAAGTACTGAAATAGAGGATAAAGAGTAAGCAAGGCAGTCATACGGTTACCCTCCTTTGGCAGGCAGAGGAAAGAGAGAGAGACCTTTACTCCATTCCAATGGTTTGCCAAAGGAGAGTTGCCCTATGACTGGCTCAGCTTTAGTGGGCATGATTACATCTGAGATGTTTTCATACAAATATGCCCGGCCGCAAGGTAAGCAACTATATATTGCATCTTCATACTCAATAGTAGATATCAAAAAAATTTCAGTAAAGAAGGTACTTGTTTGTTATATTGGGACATCGAAGTGAAAATGGTATATGGGAGATGAATAGATGATTAATTGTCATACAGTTTACCCTTAGTCAAAAGTCAAAACAGAGCCAATTGACCCATCTCTTATTTTACACGAGAAGCTTACTGATTTGGCACAATTTTCGGACCCTTTGAAATGATAGAATGCTTGATTCGGATTATTTGAGAGTAGCTATGCATATACACAGTCCAGGGGTGCACGCAAAGAAGCTCAAGATCCAAATAATATGACGAGTTATTAACTGTACTGAAGTTAGCTTTGGCTATTATTTTCTAATCTTTTTGTCCCTTTGATTCTCTGAATTTTTTTTAGTGTTTTTGAACTGCTTTAATGAATTTATCTATAATTAGTTAGTTACTTAGCCAATTGTAGCACGTCGTAGCATACTTATTGTACAGTTTGTTAGTCTGATCAGCCTTCAAACCTGATTTTTCTTAATGAAGTAATGGAGGGACATTTACCTTCAGACCATATTGACCAGTATTTATTTTTTGTCACTTAATTAGTACAGAAGGAGGATTTGGAGATACAATTGAAGGATATCGATCACTTGTTGTTACCATGCAATAACAGTTTTCTTTTTATCGGCATTTTAATGAATGGTGATCTGCACATATACATGCATGGAGCTGAAATCTCTCCTAATGCAGCGCAACCAGAATACTTACAATAAGCTGTTTTTTTCTCTTGAAAGGTTGATGTATAACAATCTTCTTGACCTTTCTGAACTTTCTCAAAAAAGTGCTGTTATTGGTCATAATTAACAAATGATGCTGTATTTATACTCTGGATCACTTTCAGTTCATTATGGCCAGAGTCCCAAACTAGCTATAGGTGGACATCATACTGTATTTTATATTTTCTGTGTGACATTTTGTTGTAATAATATTTGAATACTATTTGATAGGACTTACAGAAATGCAATTTAACTACCCAGCTCATTCTGCAACTGTCGAATTGGATATATAGTGCTGAAAGTGGACTGGTAGAAAAGTTCCTGTACCATCTTGAATTCTGGATATATAAGCAGTACATAGTATGAAAAATTTGACCATATATAGGATATCATCTGTTTGTATAATGAGGTACTTCTCATTATGTATGAAACTAATGTAGGGAAGGACAAGGAGGCACTTTTCATTATGATGCAATTATTTCAGTTTGATGAATAAATTTGTCCTTAGTATATATGTTGAATATACTTCAATATATATGCATGAATTTTATGTTTATTTTTCTTGAGGTGGTGGAGCACTATACCCACCAGCGATATAAATCTCTGTCCTCGGACGGCCTACCATTACCTATTGAATTCCATCCAAGACGATTAACAGATTTCCAATTATATATGGCATTAAAAATAAAATAAAAAATGCATGACATAAGGACACTCAAATTGCAGAAATAGACACTAACAATGCTGACGTGCAGTTTTCAATTGTGCCACCGTCCTTTTAAGCCTTCCATCAGCCGATCAACATAACAATCTAAATTAGCAATCACATAAAATAACAGCAAAATAACAATCACACCAAATATAGTTAATTTTCATGTGATTGTTGGTATGCACACAATTCATTAAGCACAATATGTTGTGTGGGGGCGGATTAAACCCGCTGTGGTTTGGTACCATCTCGGTAATAAGTTCAATCATACGGTAACTTGTTCTATCCTTTGTCGTCTCATAAATCATTCACCAACAATTTCTTCGTAAATTGGAAACAACTGATACCCTACTAGTTCCTGGTGTTCCTAAATTGTAACGATGTTTAATTATGTATACTACATTCACATAATATTCGAGGCATTTATAGATCTCACTTCTAACTCCCTCAAACTGATTTCATCAGTAGCATGAACTATGATTCTTCAACTCAAAAAAAAAAAAAATGTGATTCTAGGATAAATGTTGTATTAGTTAAACCTCCGTTTGACCATAATGGATTTTCACCACCGATATATACCAAAGCACAAAACATATATATTTGATTATATGGCTAATTTAACCTACAAATTTAAAAATTGTAACTTCTCATAGAATTAGAAAATGCTTTAGGATCTGAAGAAAGGATGCATAGGGACAGGAGGGCAAAGCCGAGCAGAGAGAGGAAGCTCATGTGAAGCTGATGAAGATGGCAGACAGGCAGAGAGAAAAGGGAAAACTGACGGTCTCTTGAAGGAGGGAAACGAAAGAGATGGTTTTTTTTTGTGGACATGATTTTAGAGAATGAGAGAACGAGCCAGAGGAAGGGACGGTCACTCGCAGGGGTTTTGATGGAACGGGATGTGGATTTAATTTTAAATAATTCGTCCGCAATCTCGTGTATTTAATTTATTTATTTTAGTGCTATCTCGGCACCATTTTCAGCACTGGCAGAAAAAAAAAGACTTTTTTTTCTGAAAGACAAGTGCATGCTTATCGTCAGACATTTTAATGAAGCACACTTTTGTAGACTTATAACGGCAACTAGTTATTTGGTTCTATATTTAATTAAGAGGAGAACATAAATCCCTGTTACAAATTAATTACTTATTACTACTGGTCGCAACTTACAAAATTTAGGATGTGTCTATATAGATCTAACCAAGGATATAAAGGGATCTTCTGAAATTTTGCCAAGTAAAAAGGAAAAGATATATATATAAATTCACTTAAGCTAAACCACGGTTATCTTTTTTCTTTCTTTTTTGCCCCATTTTCTGGGTATTTAACTAGAAAAGGTACCCTTTAGATAATGAAAATGCAGTACATCTGCCCTTCGAAAAATGCCCCTTGAGCATCCTCATATCTATCCTTGACTGCTTGAGATGGACGAAAACAAGAATAAGCTTTTGTTAGGAATATCCAACAGAATGTGCCCCTGTAACTGTAAGCCTCTTTTCCTTTAGTCTCTCATCGTCCCATCTTTAATTAATCTGTAAAATGAATATGTTGGGTTAGGATATTAATATTGCGTAATGCACAATGATACTATAGAAGTATCGTTTTATATCATGTGTAAGAGACATGTGTCATGTCTTTTTTCGGAGGAAAAATGGGGGTCACGCCAATTCGATCCACATGACATGTGTCATGTCTCAATCCCTATTTTCTTGTAATGGTCCTTAGCAAGTCAACTAACAGAAAAAAGAATAAATAGAAGTAGCTTTGAGAGGAAACTAAAGATATAAAGTCAAGATTGTGGTGAGAAGAATCGCATATAACATATAAAGCAGGAGATCTTTTTTTGTTCATGGATAGTGACATGCACAGGAGAGAAAAGGATATCCATGAGGTTATACCCATCCTCAATTTGGAAGATGCCACTGCATTTTTTTTAGGTTTACACTATAAAAGGTGGTTGATATGAGACGGGGAGAACTCGAGAAGCAACAAAGACAAGTTGAGAAAGTACTAAAATAGAGAACAAACAGTAAGCGATCGAGGCAGTCGTACGGCTACCCTCCTTTGGCAGGCAGAGGATAGAGAGAAAGATCTTTAATTACTCCAATCCAATGGCTTGCCAAAGGAGAGTTGCCCTATGACTGGCCTCAGCTTATGAAATAATCATGCATGTAACAGTAAGAGATTCCATGCATTAGTAGCAGAAGATGTCAAGTTAAACAAGGTAGACGCGTAGTTTATCATAGTGATTTTCTCAATCTACCCGAAAAGAAATATATTAACAAGGCAGGCAAGTAGTTGCTTTACTGATTGTGCATCTTAGAGTTGGTCAAAAAAAAAATTGTTACTGTTTTGGCATTGTTCTACAGCAGTTGGTACTCACAGACGATATATTCCTGCATTAGTCGGAAGTAGGTGTACTTACATTTTTTCAATTAAAAGTCCCGGTACCTCCAGTACCTTTCAGATGCCTTTCTCAGAAATCGATCCTGTGCCTCTCCGTAGAGAGACATGGCTTGCTCCACTGCGCTAAGCCCACGGTTCCTAAACAATATTGCTTTTTTTTTTTTGCAAGTCATAAAAAAATTTTTTGACCCCAATATGCATATAATAAAACACAAATACACTGGACCAACAAACGGTGTACTTACAAAAGATATAGAAGATTAGCAGTACGTACCGAATTTTTTATTGTTACTACTCAAAAAAATCAAAATTAATT
This sequence comes from Carex parvula, assembly GCA_025461045.1. Lineage (NCBI taxonomy): Eukaryota > Viridiplantae > Streptophyta > Magnoliopsida > Poales > Cyperaceae > Carex > Carex parvula. Next base: position 57,781 of record JAJGRW010000014.1, on the reverse strand, counting down.
CATTATCACTGTTTCGGGTCTTTATTCAATACTACCACCCCCGCTAACCCAGTTCGCGCACCAAATTGGCTGGTGCGCGGACTGAGTTAGGCGCACCAGGTTGGAGATCAAGAAAATAAGAGGCGGTCTAAAGATGCTGCAATTATTTCATATGCTGTGTTTAAACATGGTCTATGGAGAAATAACCAAGCTGTGCGTGGTCTACAAGAAACAAGTCCATTTGACCCAAATGAACCCTTCTCTCCAACAGCAAAATAGGAAACGACAAAGAAGAATGTACAGCTTACAATATACTGGAGATTCCCTTTGCCTCTCCTGCGCTTCAAACCTCAAATTAAAAGAAAAAAAATGGACGCCTTGAAAAGGCTGGTGCGCCAACCCAGTCCACGCACCAGTCAATTTGGTGCGCGAACTGGGTTAGCGGGAGTGGTAGTATTGAATAAAGGCCCGGAACGGTGGTAATGAATTAATTTTGATTTTTTTGAGTGGTAACAATAAAAATTTCGGCAGTACGTACTGCATTAATTAATTAACCATTTTAATTGCAAAGTTAATTAATTAAGTACCTTATATAGTAGTTATGTTTGATATTAAATTATTAACTGTAGATACCGGTTTGAGATGGATTTTATTTTCTGTTATGCATGTAATGTAGTGTTAAAAAAATTTAGACTGGGTTTTTAAAACATAATGAAATATGGTGAGTAGTGACTATAAAAAGCATTATCACTTGAAAAAAAAAAAATTATGATCCGAAACGGATTGAGGCTCATTATAATTAGTTATTACTCAGGGTGCGTATCCTCTAAGTCTAAGATATCTCATATTTTGCAACGTGTCCGGTGCCTTATTCGGGGATAGCAGGGCCAGTATTGGGGCATCTACAACGGTGATTCTTTTAAATTGCTAATATAATTGTTGGAATGTACCATAGTTTTTAAATTAGCAAGTTTGTTTTAAAAGCAACTCTTAAAGCATCTACAACGGTGATTTCTTTTAAATTGCTAATCTGATGTATTAATTACTAATATAATTGTTGGGATGTACCACAGTTTTTAAATTAGCAAGTTTGTTTTAAAAGCAACTCTAATTAAATTTCTGGAATTGAGTGATTTAGAAATTATGAATCTCTTTAATTGCTAAACTCAGTGACGTAGTTCAAATTAATTGTTAAACGTTTGCTGAAATGAATATGCTCTTGGTTGAGATTTTCCAAGAAGTCACTCAAAATATGAGATATCTCAGAGGATGCGAATTGGATTACTCACTGGTACTCACTACAGATCGGTCCATTCTGAGTCTTAAGAAAAACCAAGCCAATTTGGGCTTTTCAATAAACAGAAACCATACCACTCGTCTTATTGGGCTCTTTCATTGGGCCCTCCAACTCTGGAGTCGGTTTATATTAAACTGGGCTTTAGATGGGGACCAGGTCGATTGGTATATTACGAATTTAGATTAATATTTATTTATTTATTAACAGATATAAATTTTACGAGTCAACTAACAGTCTAACATTCATCTAATACATTTAAGCAACATAGTTTTTTTCTTATAATAAAATTTTGGTTAAAAAGTTTCTTATTAAACGACTATCAAAAAATTTGAAATTACACCACAAAAAATAATAAGTTTTTGAAAAATATGAATTCGCACAATTCGCATAATTTAAAGCATTGAAATTAAAAGTCAGACTAATTGAAAAGTTAAAGCATAGTTAGTATCCAATTAACTATTGAGTTTGAACTCAATTCAATTAGTTATTTAAATCTAATTTAATATTTTTTTTCATGTCTGATTCTGTCACTGTCTACATCCACGTCCGTAAAAGTTTAAATACAAATTAACTACGGACGGATAACATATGACGCGTACAAACGAAATTTTTTCGGAGGTTGAGAGCTCGACATGTAATGAGTTTTTTTGAAGTATTATTTTTTTTTTATCTGGTGATTGTACCCTTTATACTAAAAATACATAAATGTTCAGAGTGGAAAAAATGGCACGGGGGAGCCGGCTCCATCACGGAACGGCACGGTTACAGAACGAAACGGTACAGCACACGTGTCAGTTACATGCCGTGACTCGCGTGTTTCCGTGCCGTGACCATTCGCGTGTCGTGCTTATCTTTTGAAACTGTGGCACGGCACGTGAAAGATTTAGTCACGGTATAGCACAACACGTAGTCACGTGAGTCGCGTGTAATTAGGATCATTAGATATTGATTTAATGGTAAATCTTGAATAAACTAATTTAAATTATAATTAAATGGTCACACGAGTCACGCGAGTCACGTATGATCATGGCACGTTTAGGCACGGCGTGACTCACGTAGCGTGACTATTCACTTGCCGTGACCACCCATTGACATTTTGGTCACGACACGACATAGCACGAGACCAGAGTCTCACAACGTGTTAGTCACGGCACGGCACGTTTTTTCCGCTCTAAATGTTCTTGTGAAGTTGTGATATCTGTCGTAGAAAAAATGTGCATATATGTACAAGAGTATATTTGTGTGTCTTTAAATAAATATTTATTTATTGAATTTGTATGATTTCTTAAACCAAATTAATGTTCGACTAAGTTATTTTTTATTTAATTTTTTACTGGCAAATTAAAATGGTCCCACATACCGGCATACAGTGGCTACATAAAGCTTGCTTCAGAAACTTGACATCTTGACTTGGTCTTGCACAAACTTTATTTAAAAGCAAACCGCGTTGAATGATGAATACGTATCCTCTGCATTAACGCACCGTTTGAGTTAATTTATGAACCGTACGATCAGAACTCGGACCAATCCTGTCCACTGCTATAATGCACGTGCACTTTAATATTTGTACGGATCTCAATAGGACGGTTCAGATCTTAACTCAAAATTTGAGTTAATGCAGAGGATACGAATTCGTTGAATGATTGGGTAGGCCTGGCGGCTAGTAATAACATTATCTTGCTTAATGTAAATCTACGCATTAAATTTCAGCACTTAATATTTGGAAAGAGTTTGTGAGTAGCTAGAGAGTAGGGGTGGCAAAAAAACTCGTAGCTCGTGGCTCAATTGTGATTCACATCTAACTAGCTCGCTAACAGCTCGTTTGTTATTAGACCGAACTGTTAACGAGCTAACTCGCTACTAGCTCGGTTCAGAATTAACGAGTTCAAGCTAGCTCAGCTAGGCATCAATTTGTAAATTTGTATTATTTTGTGTTCATTTTATACTGTCTAGTTCGGTCCAGCTCGGTTCAGCTCGATCCAAAAAGTTTGTAGAATTTATTTTCTTCTTATAATAAGATCCAACCAAATCCAGCGAGCCAGCTCGTCAGCTCGCGAGCTAGCTTGGGCTGTCTTGTCACGATTTCAAGCTAAGATTTTAGCTCGGATGTCTTAGGTCTAGCTCGCTCGACTGTTGCTCGGTCCAGAATTAACAAACTGAGCTAAGACTTAGCTCGGACCGAGCCAGCTCGTTGCCACCCCTACTAGAGAGTGTGCAGTGTCTGTGTGTGCCTATGAATTTGTATTGGAAAAATATCAATTACAATATTATACTAGCAATTTTTATTTTATTTTTTATAAACATAGTGTAATAATATATTTTTTTAATAAAGCCTACTAAGAATTACAAATTATTTTGTCGTCTCTCTCATCAATAACAACTGTAATGGTACAAATAAATGCTGATATTAGAGATATAAATGATGCACAAACTTAAGTTCGGATCAAGTTCACGAATCACGATTAATTTATTCTAACAAGTATTAGTCCTATATGTGGTGAATTTTGTGCAAACTTCACAATTTTGATCACTTGTTGCACCAAAATATGTCTCGATGCTTCGAAGTTCATGTCTGTGCAGGTGGACAGAAGCACTTGAGAGTAGGTCCGATTCTGGTTTGATGGGTTTAATCACTGTCGATTTGTTTTAAGTTTCGTGCAGAACGCTTTAACATCCGTGCATGTATGTTCCAATTTTCGTGCGCACAAAAATTTTAAATTAGATCAAACGGTCATCATGCTCGTTGAACCTAAAAGTAGGTCCGATGGGCATCGAACCTACTCCGTTCTCGGACAAAAGATTCAGTTCCGAAATTCTGATAGTAAGAACATGTCGATAAAAATCATTTATCTCTCTTTAATTGATACATATGTTCATTAAAAAGACAGAGACAGATCTAAAATCAAATCACAAGGTGTTTAGTTACCTCATGATTTAAAAAATAATAATGTATTTGTTAAAAAAAAATTGTTTAAAATTTATATATAGTTCAACCCCTTCATAAAATATTAATTATGTGTTGTAGTCTAATTAATAATTCCACTTTATAATTATAGAGACTTAAGTTATAATTTCATTGGCCACATATGACATATACATGTTATGCGTTTTATGTTTTAATCTTAAATTTAAATTTTCTAGTTATTTCCTCATAAGCCGATTAAATGATTTCTTGAAATTAAACAATCAAAATATGGATTGTATATAACTTTTTATCAATAAGTTGCACAAAATATTAATTCCGATAATTTGGTATAAAAAGAATGTATCCCATACAATATGTATAAAATATTAATTCCCAAAATAATTATATGACGACAAAATTTACAGATTTTATTATTTTTATACATATTATATGTATAAAGTCATGCTTATTATTTACTCGGGCATTTAAAATATTTGCATCGATAACAGACCTAGAGACAGCCAGTTGTTGTCTTATACAAGGCTAATATCAGTATATCACTGACAGGGGCGAACCCAGTGTATTCCAGGGGCAGCTACCCCCTCTGGATTTTGAGTTTCAGTGGAGATTTATTGGTTCTGACCGACTTTGCTCTTTCTGGAATTTTTTTTGACCCCCTCTGGACGTTTAATTTGTAATTCGAGTTAAATTTAGGGTTAAAATTGAAATAAATCTGTTAAATTTTGATTGGTAATTAGAATTATAAGTCAGTGCATCAGAAATTACAATTCAAAACATTGGAAAGTATAAGTTAAAGCAATGTTTTTTATCGAATACCCAATTGTTTAATAGATTTAAACCCGATTAGGTATTTAAACCCGATTCCATATTTTTTTGCCCTCCCCTGACGAAAATCCTGAATCCGCCCCTGATCACTGAAGGGATACATAAACTGGAAAGAAAGAATTTAAATCTGTTGAAATTCGAGATCCATGAACAGTACTCCTAAAATCTCTAAAATTCAGAATCCAGTCGTCCAATTTTTTTTGTACACGCATCTTGAAACAGTTTGACAGCTGGATTCCGAATTTCAGAAATTTCAGAATTACTGTTTCCGATCTCGAATTTCAACATATTTGAATCCGGAAAGAAATAGTGTCCAAATAAATATCTTTTGTCATGTGACATGTCAACCTTCAACGTTGCTGATTAACACCGACTAGTGGAGACAAGTTGTTTCTCTACGAGTGGATATCGTTGCTTGGACCAACTACCTCTCAATTTTTTTTGACTAAAATTTGATTTACGAGACAGGTTTCTTTCCAACTTGTTTTATTTTTAGAAATCAAAATCAAAATTATGGAAAACAAAATGAATTACATTTATTTTATTTTATATATAGATGGAATCAAAATAATTATTCGATTCTAGTTTGTTTTTGTAAATTGGAGTGTGTCTTCACCATAAAAAATAAAAAAACTACCAAGAAATTTGTCGGCTCTCTTCTCTCTTTTTTTCTCTCTTTCACATTGTATGATTCGATTATGTCGTTCGAGATCATCTTAGAATTCGAATCCGTCGTCAGAATGTATGCGTTCCACTTCGGAATGGATGGTCTCGGATTAAAATCGGACGGTTCCGATTTAAAACCCAAAAGTTGGGTTTCTTCACTGGATTCGAATTCGGAAATTAACGAGGCCTAATCATTAGTTTGGTCCCAGTGGCCTCAAATTATTGGTTCAATTTCATTCATTTAGTAAGAGGAAAAAAAACAATCTATCTGGTTTCCGACAAATTAGATTTTTGTTTTTTTTAAATAAAAAAATGGTTTCTTTCAGCTAATCTGTATGCTCATATCTATCTCCGCAACATAATATATAATGAGGTTTCAAATATCTCATGTTTTTCATGTTTCATCGTGTCTCACATCATTTACTCTGTTTTTCAAAGTCCAAACAGTCGATCCAAACCTATTAACATGATATTTATATTAAAATATACATGGAGACCAAAATTTATATTTTTTTTAATTTTTTTTACTATCTTTTCTTAATAGGTAAAAAATTATTAATTAGTGTAAAAAATATAAGTAAAATGGAATAAACAATTCAATCCTTATTAACTTTACTTAACCAAATATGACATAACATAAGAGATAAGGTGGATGGTATATCACCTAATATTGTATCTTTTTTGCCAATGTAAACAATTTGTTGTCATTAGATTACCTTTTTTTATATAAACACTGATAATTCGATTAAAAGGTGACAAATTTTAGATTGAGACAAAACAAAGTAGAAAAAACTTAATTAAAACAAAAAAAAACAACAATCAAATTAATCTTAAGTTAATGACCGGAGTTATGACAACGGAACAAAGTATAGCGACCACACATAACATTTGCTCCAAAAATATTAATTAGTGATTAATTTAAGGTCAAAGGAAACTAGCAAACACGGATCATTGAATGATACAGCAATTAAAGCAAAGAAAGAGAAAACCCTGAATCTGGGTAAGATAATAGTGAGTCCAAAAGAATAAAACAAAAATCGTGTGTATTGTATTCTCTCGGCGGTCGAAAGCATAAAAGCTGGGCCTACGCCCTACGGGCATTTAAGAACCAAAAAGAAATAACAAAAATAAACATAAAAGCTTCCTTTACTTCCATGTCACATTATAATTACCCACGTGTACCTAATGTACACCTAGGGGTGTCAATGGGTACGGTACGGGTCGGGTGGAGGCATTTTCATATCCATACCCATTAAAATTGACTTTACCAATATCCTACCCATACCATTAAAAATTAACCTTACCCTACCCTACCCTTACCCGTTAATATTATCGGGTAACGAAATGCTAGCGGATGAATACGGATATTACTAATATAATAATTATTTTATTATATTTTACAAATTAAATATAAAAAACTCATTCCTTTCACACATATATAATTACATTTCTAATAAAAAATAAAAATGAATGTGCAATCAATTCCAACTAAATTGTTTTTTATAAAGGAAGAAAATTCAAAAACACAAATACATATTTAGGTGGGTTGGAAATTGAATTCAATATATATTTAGATTTTATAATTACCCTATAGGGTAACGGGTATGAAATAGTCATTACCCATACCCTTACCCATTTGGTTAACGAAAAAAAATTCTTATCCATACCCATACCCAGGGTTCTAAATAGCTAGCTATAGCTACACTATAGCTGCGCTATAGCTTTTTTGGACCCTAAAAGCTATGGCGCTATGGGCGATATATAGCTAGCTTTCGGCGCTATAGCTAGCTACTTAGTGCAATTGCATATTTTTTTTAACCGTCCCGCTATACCGCTATAATCGCTATTTAAACCATTGCCCATATCCAATAAGCTAACGAAAAAAAAACCTTACCCATACCCGTCTTATCGAATACGATACAGGTTGGGTAAACGGCTAAAAAGGTACCATTGACACCCCTATGTACACCTTATTCTAAAACTGTATACATATTAGGGCTGTAAACGGATATGGATATCCGGGCGGATATCTGCTCCGAATCTGCATATAATCCGTATCCGAATTTAAACGGATACGGATAATTATTAATTATCCACATAAGATTCGGATACATATACGGATAGTAATATTTAAACGGAGCAGATATCCGGATCATCTGAAATCTAATAAATTTTTTCGGACCCGCTAATTAAAAGTAATTATTTAGTCTTCAAGGAGATTTGAACCCATGTCATGTGAGGTGAGAGTGTAAGCAACTAAGCTACAAACCACTACACCACACTATCTTTTGTTACTAATTCTTTATTTTGTTTATATATTATATCAATGGAATGAATATCTTATATCTCCCTTCTTTCCAACATTAATATATCCATCAACTTACAATTATTTATTTATTTTCATATTTAAATTTTATTAATTATTAATTATATCTTAAAGTTCATATAACTCAATATCCGACAATTATACGTTCTATATTCGTATTCAAATCCGTATCCGCTCCATATACGTTTAAGGCGGATATGGTTTTAAATTTTGATATTCGTTTACTATTCTATCCGTATCTGTATCCGCTCATTGAAAGACAGATACGGATTTGATATTGGCATTATCCGCTCCGTTTACACCCCTACATATTACATTGCAACAATTCTAAAGATTATTTTTTGAAGTAAAGATTGAAATCAAACTATCAACTTTAAATATTTATTAGAAATTCTCTTTCATATTTAAAACTTACAACCTTCTATAGATAAAATTATTCTAGTCACTAGATTAGACATTAGTTATAAATCCTAAAAATGTTTGTTCATCAATTTTCAACTAAGTCTTGGAGGATTGACAAATGAAAACCAGTCAAAGGCACAAGTATTTTTTTTTTTTTTTAAATCTTTGCGGAGGCTGTGAAGTCGTGAGCGGGGTTCGAACTCTCAAACCTTTGCGTAGCCACAATCCTAAGTTCTTTTTTTTTCTAGCCAACTGTGCTACGTACCACCCCATATTAGTCAAAGGCACAAGTTAATACAAATCAATTAAGGAGCATCTTATCAAAGCCTTTAAATGGTAAAGGTGAATGGGCATAAGAAACTGAGAGTTATTATATCTGAAAAGCCACTTTGAATTTCAAAAGTTTTTGATAAGATACCATGTAGCGTATCAAAGTAGACACCTAACTGAATTGGTAATTGATTTCTTGTTGCCTAAGGGCTTTAATGATCAAAAAAAAAAATTTGATTTCTTGTTGACTAGTAGTTGTCTCAATTCAAGTCATCGCCATGATCACTAATGCTGCAAAAAGGTAGCTCCAAATAAGATCAAAAGAAAAAGAAAAAGTTTGATGTATCACCACTGAAAGATATAACAAGATAATGAGTGAGGCTATGGTGCTATGCATAGCACGGATGGGGTCCGTGCTACGGCCAAAAATTTGACTTTTTAAAATTCTAATGGTCGATCCAACCGTTCAATGTGATAACCATATGAATATGTACTTGCAAACTAAATTTTATATTTTTTCGAAATTTTTTTACTATTTTTTTAGATAGGTAGAATTTTGATGGTCCAAAATTTTCAGAAAACACTGATTTTTCTACCTATCTAAAAAAATAGTAAAAAAATTCAAAAAAATATAAATTTTAGTTTGCAAGTACATATTCATATAGTTATCACATTGAACGGTTGGATCGACCATTAGAATTTTAAAAAGTCAAATTTTTGGCTATAGCACGGACTCCATCCGTGCTATGCATAACACCATAGGCTCACTCCAAGATAATGACAGAATAAACAACTAGATAGAGTTTAGTTAATTAATCTAGAGCATTTTAATAGATGTTTTCACCGTTCAAGACATGCTCTGTAGTGGGAATTCAGATCCTCCCCGGTACCGTAATAGGGAATCTTTTACAATTACTTGATTTGGACCGTTTTTTTTTAACTTGGCACGAATCTCAAAGCCCAATAATACTGCCCCCCTGTCAGTCCGAATCTGAAAGCGGCTGAGAGTTAATCTCAAACCGTAAAGGGAAGGGAATCTTTTACAGTAATGGAGAGGATACTTGTCCCTGTAGTGGTTGGTACCAGTTGGACTTGATTTTTATTTTTTATTTTTTTCCTAGGAAATTAAGTTAGTTAATGGGGTCTCAACTGCATAAGCTAATTAATTCTAGGGTAAAAGTAAATAAATGCAGTTTATGGATACCTTATCCAAACCAACAAGCGAATACATGTCGGGCCGCCTAAGTTCACACACTAATTCCAAATCCAATTTGACTATTACATTTCAAAGAACATCACTGTCTCCCTATATATATATTTATTTTACAAATATATAAAAGGCCAAATTGAGAGAAGTGAACAAACAGCCTGACTAGAAATATAAATTAGAACTGTACCATACATTTTTAATAATTACTCTTGTTTGATTAATAAAATTTAATAGGCCCCACATCCCTAAAAAAAATTATAACGGTCATAATAGCAAGCAATCATAAATGACAAATTGGCTGCTGGTCAGAAGTCATAACCATAAAAATGTTCATACCAAACCACTTGTTTGGATTCACCATTGCAATTAATCTATAGCAAATCACATAGCTAAGACACTGAAATAACACAGTTATTATATCATTCAACTAAAATAGGTATTGGCATTGGACACGTCACACGTGAGAAACATTCACTATATACAAAGTGCATGTACAGAAGTCTCTAAAACTCAGAGTCAATGGCCAATTGTTGACCAACCAACTCAACCCCATGACTCCAAATTGCCACTATCAGTTGATGGTGCCATTGTGTGTAGCCGTACAATGATTAATTTTTTTTTTTTGATTCATACAATGATTAAATATATATATAGAATGAGAGATAGAGAAAGTGAGTGAGACCTGGATAGAAGATATTTCCTCCAAAACCCCGAACCAATCATCCACCCCTGCCCAATTCCCGCCTATGTTACACAAAACACAATGCTTCCTCTCTTCAGAAAATACTTTAAGAGAAGGCCTCCACAGAACACCAAAGAAGAGACTGAGAACAACAACAAAAGTTACACAGCCGATATGCAGCCTGAAAACAAACCAAAAATCTCCTATTACATCTGTTTCCGTAGTTTTCTGACAGCTGGGACCAACTTAACCCCAGTTGAGCGGAGTAATCAGACCACCACTGGCACCACAGCCACTGCTACAACCACTACCAGGATTACGCGATCAAACTTTTCTAAAACCACTACTTCTTCTCTCTTCCCGAGTACCCAATTCACTAACCACGAGTCCCTCCCGTCCATGTCAGACGCCTTCTCGATTTTCCTGTCAGTCTTTCCCCAGTATGGTGGGACCCAGATGGCAGACTCAATAAGACATCTACAGTACAGCCACCTGTCAACCCATGCTTGCTTCGATTATTCAGGCATCGGTCTGTTTTCTCACTCACAGATGGATTCTGACTCAGCTACAGCATCCATCTCTACCGACACTGTACCACCTTCCTGCTTGAAACCTCCCTTTTTCGAAATTGCATATAAATCAGCTAGCCTAAGGTCTCAAGTTCAATCAAGGGATAAAGATACAAGTCTTGAAGGGGAGATTCGAAAGAGAATTATGAAACTATTATCTATTTCAGATGAAGAGTATAGCATGGTATGTACTGCTAATAGAACTACTGCTTTTAGGCTATTAGCAGAATCATACTCCTTCAAACCAAAAAATAAACTGTTGACCGTGTATGATTACGAGAGTGAGGCGGTAACTGCCATGATAGAAACCACACAAAAGAAAGGTGCTGATGTGGCAACAGCTAGTTTCACATGGCCAGGGCTGAGAATCAATACAATAAAACTGAGAAAAAAGCTGACCGAAAGAAAGAAGAAAAAAGGTTTGTTTGTTTTCCCTCTCATATCAAGGATGACTGGTACAAGATACCCATACCTATGGATGAAATTAGCCCAAGATCATGGTTGGCATATTGCATTAGACGCATGTGCACTTGGGCCAAAAGATATGGATTCATTAGGCCTCTCTCTTATCCAGCCTGACTTTATAATTTGCAATTTCTTCAAGGTCTTCGGTGAAAACCCATCCGGTTTTGCTGGGCTTTTTGTCAAGAAACCAAGTTGTGAAGTACTTGAGAGGTCAAGTATTGGCAGAAGTATTGGGATAGTAAGTATTGTACCAGCACGAAGGTTTTCTCTCATTGGAGACGATTATTCTGGTACCAATTTAGAGGCCTCTCAGCCTCTTAGTATGAGAAATGAGGAGGAAGAAGATTTGGAAACAACAAGTTCATTTTCTGGGCCAATTGGAACCCGAAACAGAGAGAACACGTTGCAAGAGCTTGGTGAAGTTTCAAAGATTTCAGAGGAAGAAAGAACACAAGAAATTGAAATTGAACAAGAAATAAGAATGGAAATAAACTTCCACGGTTTAGACCATGCGCACGCACTTGGTTTGGTACTAATAAGCACGAGGCTAAGATGCATTACAAATTGGTTAGTAGTAGCTCTGTCAAAGCTTAGACATCCTAACTCGACAAATGGTTATTATTTGGTAAGAATATATGGGCCTAAGGTGAAATTTGACCGTGGCCCCGCATTGGCATTCAATATCTTTGATTGGAAGGGGGAGAAAATTGATCCTTCCTTGGTGCAAAAGCTCGGGGACAGAAGTGGAATTTCACTATGTTGTGGGTTTTTAAAGAACATTTTGTTTGAAAATGTACATCAAGGAGAGGAAAAAAATGTATTAGAGAAAAAACAAGGGGATGCAAATGATGTTGGAATTAGTGTGGTTAATGTTTCATTTGGGTTTTTAAGTAGCTTTGAAGATGCGTATAAGCTTTGGGTTTTTATTGCAAAATTTTTAGATGCCGATTTCCTTGAGAAAGAGAGGTGGAGATACATGGCATTGAATCAGAAAATGGTTGAGATTTAATTGTTTAATGAACTGAATGATGTTCTTTTCCTGTGTCAAAAATTAGGTTGTTTTGTGTATTTGTTTATTCTTTGTCAATATGTGTAGCTCTTATCCAATTGTTGATACTTGGTTGTGAATTTGGTCCATTTGAACCACCACTATTCTTTTTCTTATCTGTTTATTTTTAAGTTCTATATTCTAACAAAAATAAGTAAAATAAGTATAACAACAAAAGTTGCTTATTGTTTCAATTGGGCTTTACTGAAAACTATCGAGAGCTGGATCTTGATTGGTAAACTTACCTTTACCGAAAAAAGAACTTGAGTCGCATTAATTTAGCTAAATAAATAGGATATTAAACATTGTATATGCATTCATCATGTCTTTATCAGCTTCTTCTAGAATAAAATAAAATAAAATTGCCAATCAGCTTTAAGCTCAGTGGGAATTTTGAAAGAGAAAAGTCACTCAGTAGGTTAAAAAAATACAATAATTTACGATGACTAGATAAAATGTGAATGGGGTAAGATGTCTTTCTCAGATTTTTGTCTTGCATTACTCAGTACATTGAAACTGCACCAGTCATCTCAATTGGTGTACCAGTAATGGTACATTTATGAATGAATTACGAATGAGAACCAATTTACCCCAAGAGATCAGTAAATTATGAAAAGGCCCATAATCATTAAATATATGGAATTTTAAAATAGACCAATAGAACCCTATTTCCTATAGACAGTCTTCATTATATATCAGATAGCATAGAAAAACTTACCAGATACCAATTGACAAGATTACAGCAAGTGCGAGAGATCGAGTGCTAATAAGAGAGGAGAATGATGTAACTCTGTGCCATTGCTGCATCAAGGGAAGCTTTGCGCTTGCTCACTAAGCGGTCTAGGAAACTCAAGAGCAAAGAGCGAGGAGGATTATGGGCTCTATTTTGGGCCCAGAAATGAGGCCCGATAATATTATTTTACAAATAAATCAAACTAAAATTAGGAAATGCTGGCTGCGTGAATTATATAGATAGTCCTCAAATATCAGTATTTTATCATTTTCATTCTCAATGTTTTAATTTTACAATTTCGGTCTATAAAGTTATGAACTTGTACTAAATCAATCATCCTATTAAAATATGTTTGAATTAAATGAATTGTGTAGTTCTAAGATAACATGAATGTTGATAGTAATGTTCATATCAGCAATGGCAATAGTTGGTAATTCATCTAGATGATAACATGTCATTTTTATTGACGACGCAAGACCCTATTATATATCAAAGTTTTTATTTACAATAGAATCTATATTATTAAATCAGCATGATAATGATATGGTGGTGTGGGTTTGCATCTATTTTTTAAATCAAATTTTAGTAACAGGGTCAATTTAATAAAAATTGATAGATGTAGGATGAAAAATGTTTTTCTGAAACTTTTTAAAAATCCATATAGCAAAAGTGTGATAATTCAACAACTATTTATGTAAATTACTCATAATAAAAACTTAAAAAGAAAAGAAGAAGAAGAAGAAGAATCACACATGCATGCACTGTATATCACAGATAATGAACAGCAATTAAATAAGTGCGCGCTGTACATCGAAGTGAAATGCTCGTGATTTACCCAACTTTAGGTAAATTTCTCAAATTGGTCCTTTGATTGTAAATATTCTGTGAGAACTGAGAACTAACGAAATAGGAATTCAGAAAAAAAAAATGGAAGGAAAGAAAGAAAGACGCTTGATCATTTTTCTTTCTTATTTGCAGAGATGAGTATCTTGTTGGGTAAAACTGAAGGTTTGAGATAAATGAAATTCCTAGCAGTGTTGTAAACTAACGGTATGCGCTCGTCGGACGGATAGGATAGTCAAGCAATTAATCGGAAATAATCGGTCGATTAGTCGGAAAAATTCGTGATGGTTTGATCGCCGCCAACAACTAATCAACCGATCAATCGGTCTAAACAGTCATTTTTTACAACACTGATTCCTAAAACTCTGATACCATAAAATATTTCATATAAAAGAGAGAACCTTATATTAATCTTGTTTGTTTAATTACATTGACATAATGTTTATTTATAAACTTGACTATGATTAATCCTAAACAACTTCACTAATTATTTCCTACCTGCTGTGGTCGTAAGTGTGCAATTCAAGATAAAATAAAATATTCGCATTCTCAATACTACCACAACCAACTTTATCTACTTTGAAACCCTAGCCGCCTTTTTCAGTAGCCCCTCCCAGGAGCACCTAGACGCTCTTCCGAGCAGCCCCTTCGCCAGCAACCCCGCTCCTCCGCCCCCCGCCAGCAACACCCTCCGTCTTCCATCTCCCTCCGAGGGTGTGGGGTGACCCTACAGAGAGGAGGAGACAACCAGCGCCGCTCCACTGTTCCTTCCTGTCAGCAGGCCACCCCCTCCCGCCTCCCCCCTCCTCTACCCTCCTCCACTCTTTTTTTCTCTCCGACAACATCTAGCCACCAGCAACCCCCCTCTCTCCACTCTGCTCCACTCCCACCTCTGCGCCTCTTCGTTAAAAGAAGAGAGAGTTGACGACAATAGCCCTAGCCGTCATCTCTCTCGTCTCGATGCACCTTTCCGTTCTCCTCCACTTTTGTCAGGAGAACCAGAGAGAATTGGCGACAATAGCCCTAGTTATCAGTCTTTCAGTCTCCTAACTGTAGGGTTTCGGGTAGGTTATTAGTGCAACAATTCGAATCATTTCAGGATTTGTTCACTACCCGAAAACCAGAATCCATGCATAAAACTAATTCCAAGATTAAAACAGAGTTTACCACTAGACGCGCAGCGGAAACTTCAAGTCTAGTCTAGTAGTAGCCTTCTTCTTTCTTTCCGTCTTCTCCTTTTGTTCTCATGTCAGATTCGCGCAACAGCCCAGCAGTCACACCTCTATCAGTATCCACACGAACAGGTTGAGCAACTACTGTAATTCGGTATGCTAGTACCGAATTGACAGCCCCTTTCTTTAGTTCTGTCTCTCTTTCGTTTTCTGAAAAATGGAATAGAATAGCTAACCGAATTCTGAACAGATCATTGCATATTTATAAAAACATATGCACCAGTTCGTTCGAGCCTATTCATGGCACCAATTCGTTGAGCCCTTTCAGAAGACTTATCTGATCTGATCATATCAGATGAGAACAGAAAATTCCGGCCTAGCCCAATAAGAAATGACCCATATTAATTATTAATATGGCCCATAATATTCTGACCTATTAGTACATTTCTAACACTAACGCCTCCACCCTTCCACCCGCACCTCCGCACCGGTCTCCCCCACTCGCAACCCTAACTGAAAAAAAATGATGCTTCATATCCTCTGGTCGCTAGCCAGCCGATGTTGAAGGTCGTCGGTGTCTACTAATGGTTTGTTTATTTTGTTGTTTTTAGTTGTTTGTGATGTTCGATGTTGATATTCTTTAGATGTGGATGTAGTTTGATGTTGATGATGTTCTCGATATAGAACGATGGATATAATTTATGTTTAATTAATGAAAATTATACTTGGCTGCCAAGGTTTCAAAAAAATTATTTCCTACCTATCACTATTACAATACTATTCAACTTCTACAAGCCCTAGTCATATGACTCGTCTTGTATTAAACCTTTCATATTGGAGATGAATTGTAAATACATTACGGTTTATACAGGGACGACAAATTAGCTCTCGAGATCGATCTTTTTTCTCGAACAAAAACAGCGTGCTGTTCCATTTCTTTTGTTGCCATATCTACGTATTTTATAATTTGACTAATATAGGATGATGCTCCAGTACAATAAAAGAATCTCAGATCGTTTATATTGATATCACTAAAATAATTTGATAAGAAAGTTTACTGTTAAGGGTATCAAAGTCATTTTAATTCATGAAATCATTAGAGAGAATACAAATTAAATTTTGGTCTTGTCTAGTTCTTAATTATGAAAAAAAATCCGATCTATTATTGTTGAAAAAGTCAAATTGAATGTTCAACTTTTCTTGTATTGTTTTGGATGTATTTAGAAACAAAATCAATTGAGAAGATAAATGAAGACCTAGAAATTCTAGGTGCTTCACGGAACAAAACCAGCCCAATTCATGCTAGATTGCTACTAGGCAAGTAACAATGCGTGTAAAACAGTACATTTGCCCTTTAATTTGGTAAAAAAAAAAAAGGGTACATTTCTTAATTGCAAAATGAAAATAAGCCTTTACTGCTTCTGCCATGGTTAATAGCTAGAAAGCAACCTAGCATCAGATGGCATTATGACACCTCTGGTGCGAGACTGAGAGCAGTTAAGAAATACTCAGGGAAAATTCAAGAAGACTCAATAAATGATTTTTAACCGAAGCAACCAAATTCGAATCAGAAGTGAACAGCATTTTCTGGCATAAAGCCTGCACCAATTTATGTTGTCAGTACTTCCCAACAGCAAAAAAAGAAAATTGGTTTTGAATATAAATTTGCTGATATTATTCTCTGCGGGACTGAATATTAAAAGTACGGCCTTCGTTCATTCCTTTATCTGAGATTTCAGTTGAAAATAGTGATTAAGGCAGGGCTTAGTACGACCCTGATTTTAGGAATTAGGACTTAAATTTGAAATTTGAAATTTTGATTTTACAGTGCTGATCCAGTGAATTTGTGCTTCCAGACACAATTTGTCCTTCAAAGTTCAAAACCTCATTTTTGCTTCTTCTTTTTTAATGATGCATTTTTTATACAAAGCGGTATTTTGTCGAGCACAAGATAAGAGTATTATTTTCAATTCTATTCAACATCAGTGCAAACACTAGATTTCGACATGATATCTCTTTAATATAAAGCATATATTGTTGCTTGGCTATTGCCAACTATAATCTTGGAAAAAGAAAAACATTAAGCATATCGGTACAGTGCAGCTCTTTATTAAACTTGTGCATTTTAAACAAGAATTGGTAAACAATTAACATTACCTATGCTTACCAATCCAATTAAATAACCTAATTATTAATCGTAGAGCACCATATGGGTTGTAACTTCTGAGTTCTCTTCTGTGTTCTCCCCACTTACCCAGGCACCGTTATCATCCCATACCCGGTACTGGTTCAAATAATTATCTCCATGGACCAGAATTTTCTTCTCTTTTAAAATCTCTAACACACTCCAACACCAAACTGTTGCACTTGGGGCCACTACATAATCCAAGTTGCAATACTTTATCACCCTTTTTTATCTTCCCTCTTGCCTCTGAATAAGCCATTTGGTACCATATGGAGGCCGCTGACTGGTTTCCGTACCGATGAAATGTTGCTAAAACGTTCTCAACCTCTTCCTCATCAAATCCTAACCCTTTCCCAACTCTTTTTATTAATTCTATACTAGATGTCGATGGAAAGCAAAGGTGATTCACTGCCATCTTGAAATCTGGCACATATTCTATGTCATAATTGAAAATGCGGCACATGATATACCTGATTTTCTCTTCCCATGGTAGGATAATTGGCCCGAGATATTTAAGGTGGTAGCGGAGAAGGTTCGACATTACATTTGCTACAATATGGCGCTCAAATGAGAAGCCTGTAATGCCTTCATCGTCCTCCTTTAATGAAGCGAAGTGATATGCGATGTCATCAAATGCGTGTTGGGTCCGTAGCAAGTGTCTGAGACGGTACTTTGGTTGCGAGGTACCGGGTTTGACCTGGTTTGTCACAAGTGCGGCTGCACAACCCATCCGAAAGAAACAATTGAGTAACAACTTGCACTGGTCCTTGCCACGGTACCTACAATTCCTCAAATTAATTACAGTCGATTCATTAAGTATACGAATCATTATGTTCTCAATTAGATTCCTAAACTATATTCAAATTATTTCATTCATTATTTTCTCATAGACTTAAAACTATTGAAACTTTCAGTTCATCAAATAATTTAATTTTCAAATTTCGACGGTCCAAATGCAACAGAAAATATGAATAAGGTTCAAACAAATATAAAAGAAACCACACTGTGCAGCTGCGTACCATCCCGTGGAGAGTATCTCTGTGCTGATGACTAGAGCATATGACCTTGCTCTACGTTTCTCAAGAAAGCCTTTTGCAATGTCAACCCCAATTACACCGGCCCCGCAACCCATGCCTGAAATGTTGTAACTCTTCACATCTGACCTCATATCATAGTGGTTTACTATTATCGAAGAAAGAGAAGGAGAAGCACAGAAGCCACTACAATTCACCACAACCAAGTCTATTTCGCGAGGCAAAACCTTCGTTTTGGCAAAGAGTTCATCGAGCGTTGGAAAGAATAGCATGTGGCTTTCTTGAATTGCATCTTCATGTGTGGAAGAAGGTGGAATGAGATGGAGAGAAGGAGGCAAACATGTCTCGTTTCCAATGCCAGAAGATGTTATAACCTTGGTCATAAAAGAAACGCTCTCTTTGTCAAAGCATTTCACAAGGCAGAGGTGCTCATGGAACATTGAAACGGGAACTCTTAAACTCTTTGGAGGCTTGAGGCATGAGAAATCTATTATATAAGTTTGGGAAGGGGAGAGCAAGCGATGGAACAATAAGGCAAGAGACATTGGTATCAAGTGGTATATTGGGTGATAGTTAAAAAAAAAGAAGGTGGTTTGCATGGCAATGCAAAGGAGAAGAGAAAAAATAGCACTGAAATGGTGAAGTAGAGAAAAGATGTGATCTTTGTGGGATATGTCCATCTTCAATTTAGACGAGAGAGATGTGATGCATTGGGAGAAGTGAGGTGAGATATATCGATCGAGGCATATATAGCTAGGTTTGTGCTGGATATTTATCCTTACCCCGATGATACTATTTGAATCCAATCAAGATTATTACAATAGATGATTATCAAGTGATCCTCTATAAATTGATAACTATAACTAGTGTGCTTAATTAAGTATATTGAAGGTCACAGTGGCAGAGTCAAGTTTCTTAATTGCAATTTCGGCTTATAAAGTTTAATTTTAGGACAGCAAACTTTTATTGGGCTGTACTTGTGATAAAAAATTATTACTTAAGAGGGTTATTTGGAATATGGGCTTACAGTGGGCCTTTGTAAGCCCATATTTTGGAGGCTCTCCATCTCGTTAAATTTATTATGATCCGTCCAATTTCAATTTATATATTTTAACATTCTTTTGGGCTCAGGTGTAGCTGTGGCCTATGGGATATTTTCACAAAACACAGATGCACAAGAAAAAAAAATTAGTGTTTGTCTACAGTGATTTGGCATTGATTACACCAGAATATATAGTAAGTACAAATCATTTCTGAAATTGACAAAAGGGTTCAT